>CABHPQ010171411.1:5388-29970 GCA_902168405.1 Peromyscus aztecus | reverse complement strand
ACTGGATAACCCAGAGACCTAGGATAGAACCTAACATGATTGGCCAAAAAGGAAAAAATAAATAAATCAATGAAATAATTCCTAATGCTATTCTGCTACACTCATAGATCAGTGCCTAGCCCAAACATAATAAGAGAGGCTTCATCCAGTAAATGATGGGAGCAGATGCAGAGACCCACAGCCAAACATTGGGCTGAGCTCAGGGAACCCCATGAAATAGAGGAAGGAAGGATTGTAGGAGACAGAAAGGTCAAGGACACCAGGAGAACAGGGATCACAGAATCAACTAATCAAGGCTCTTGGGAGCTCACAGAAACAGAAGTGGCAGTCACAGAGCCTTCATGGGTTTGTGTTAGGTTCTCTGAATATATGTTATGGTTGTGTAGCTTGGTGTTCTGCTGATAGCCATGTTTGGGGTGGGGGACAGCAGGTGGTGATTGAGGTTCAGGGTGTTGGCCCACCAGGAGGCAACTTCCTGCTGGATAATTCTTGGGAAGGCAAGGCCCCTGAGACCACAGACCCCAGAATGTCTGTCTCTTGCTTCTGCTGTGACCTTGCATGCTTACTGTTGCTGCCTTTCTCTGATATCTGAGTGGTTGAATTGGGTGTGGGGAAATTCCCCACTGTCTATAAGGTAATGTGTTTATCTCGTTGGAAACATCCCATTCTTCTGGGCAATTTTACCTGTGAATTATTATTGAAGATGACCTCCTCCCTAGCTGTACCTTCTAATCAACAATAATAACATTAGCTTATACAAAGCCTTGATGAATAAAAGTATGCTTTTCAGCCAAGACCTTTGAGTTCCACCTTAGAAGCTGCTTTAGATTGCAGCTCAGGTTAAAGATTAAGAAGAACAATTGAATTCTCTGGAAGCCGGACTGGCCCTAATTCTCTTAATGCTTAAAAGATACAGACACAGGGTCTCGGTGTCCTAGTACCCATTCCTTCCCTCAATTCTCCTGATCTAAGAAGCTAGAGATAGATGAGTATACACCCTGAGGATCTAAAGCACAGCCCACTGATTGTCCTTTATGTACAAACGTTTAGGTTTGGGATTCCTTTAGGATTCCTTGTAAGATTAACTTTTAAGATAGACAGTAGAATGATTGATTCTTTCTTGGTAGCCCCATACATGCCCTGCCAGCAAAGGAATTATCTGTGAAAAACACTTTCTGTCTACTTATGCCCTGTTGATCTGCAATAAGTTACTATGTATATTGGATATTGGGATGACTTCATTTTTGATCATATAAGGGAGATGAAAAACATGTTACCTGTACTCTGTAGGAATTCAGTACAATCACTGTATGGGATGGAGATTAGAATAAACAGACATTTCTTAGAAGCACTTGGACCCTGACGAATCCTTGTGGAGAACAACGATTGCTTAGCTGAGGGGGCCTTGCGGTCATCCCATGACCTTGGCCACAAGTCACCTCAGGCACACCTGGGGCTCTTGTATTATTTGTGTATTGCACAAAATGCTTAATGAAAACTAGAGTCATGGAGGCATGTGATGAAGGTTAGGGACCTTGGAATGAGGAAATACTTTATGTAACAATTGATAAATATGCTTTTGTACAGCTGTGGGAGAACCCAGGAAATCCAGCCAGGTAGTCCATCAGAAGAGGCTGATGAGTAAAGAAGGAAATGATCAAGAGAGTGTGTGAGTGTCTTTTTCCTTATCCCTTCAGATAGAAAAAGTTTTAGCTTCACCATCACCGTGGATTTCCTCTCAAACCCTGAGCTGCATTGGAGGCTGGTTCCCTAACAGGCAGCAATCATGTTCTTGTGGGATTCCTAAAACTGAGGGGTGTCTCTGACTCTTTTTCCAGCTCGTGGGACCCTTTTCCTTCTATGGGGTTGACATGTGTAGCCTTGATATGAGAATTTGTGTTGAGTGTTTTTGTGACTTTTCATGCCACGTTCAGTTGATATCCCTGTGAGGCCTGATCTTTTCTGAAGGGAAACGAAGGAGGAGAGAATCTGGGGGAGAATGGAGGTGTTGGAGGGGACTGGGAGGAGCGGAGGGGGAGAAAACTGCAGTTGGGATGTATTATATGAAAGAAGAATAAGCTAAAAAAAAGAAAAGAAAAATGAGTCAAGACAGACATTAAAGACTTCTAGGATTGAATGAAAATTACTGCACAGCATACCCAAACTTAGAGGACATGAAGGTGGTTCCAAGAGCCAAGTTCACAGCATTAAAT
This sequence comes from Peromyscus aztecus, assembly GCA_902168405.1. NCBI lineage: Eukaryota > Metazoa > Chordata > Mammalia > Rodentia > Cricetidae > Peromyscus > Peromyscus aztecus. The sequence continues at coordinate 27,757 of CABHPQ010171411.1, read as the reverse complement.
GACTACATAAAAAAATTAGAGAGAGCTCATATTAGCCATTTATAAGAGCACACCTGAAAGTTCTAAAAGAAAAAGAAAAAGAAATCACACTCTGAAAGCGTAGATGGCAAGGAACAATCAAACTCAGGGCTGAAATTAATAAAATAGAAACAACAAAAACATACAAAGAATCAATGAACAAAGAGTTGAAATCCAGGAAATCATATGAACATACTTTACCTGTACTCCAACAAATTGGGAAATCTAAAAGAAAGGAATAATTTTCTTAATATATACCATTTACCAAAGTTAAATAAAGCCCAGATAAGCAATTTAAATAGACCTATAAACCCTGGTGAAATAGAATCCATAATTAAAATGCTTCCAACCAAAAAAAGCCCAGGGCTAGACACTTTTAGAGCAGAATTCTACCAGACTTTCAAAGAAGAATTAATGCCAATACTGTTCACATTCCACAAAATAGAAACAGAGGAACATTGCCCAATTTATTTTATGAAGCCACAGTCACCCTGCTACCTAAACCACACAAAGACTCAACAAAGAAGAGAATTACAGACCAATTTTCTTTATGAACATGGATGAAAAATTCTCAATAAAATACTTGCAAACTAAATCCAAAAACAAATCAAAAAACATCATCTGCCATGATCAAGTAGGCTTCATCCTAGGGATACAGGGATGGTACAACATATGTAAACCCATAAATGTAATCCACCATATAAAGAGACTGAAAACAACAACAACAACACATAATCATCCCATTAGATGCAGAAGAGGCCCTTGACAAAATCCAATATTTCTTCATGAAAAAAGATCTAGAGAGAGACTAGGAATCAAGGGACATATCTCAACACAGTGAAGGCAGTTTACAGCAAGCTCATAGTCCACATCAGCCTAAATGGAGACACACTAAAAGCATTTCCACTAAAATCAGGATGCGTCAAGGTTGTCCACTATATCCATACTTATTCAGCATAGTACTAGAAGTCTTAGCTAGAGCAATAAGGCAACTTATGGAAATCAAGGGGATACAAATTGGAAGGGAAGAAATCAAAGTATCTTTATTTGCAGATGATATGATTATATACAGAAGTGACCCTAAAAAACTCACTAGGTAATTTCTAAAGCCATTAAACATTTTCATCAAAGTAGCAGGGTACAAAATTAATACACAGAAATCAATAGCCCTCCTATATACAGATGACGTAATGAAAAGAAATCAGTGAATAACAACTTTCACAACAACCTCAAAAATAAAAAATCTTGAGGTATCTCTAAGAATGCAAGTGAGAAACTTGTATGACAAAAGATTTAAGACACTAAAGGAAGAAACTGAAAGATCTCCCATGTTCATGGATCAGTGGTATTAATATAGTAATAATTATTATTAATAATTCATTAATAGAGTAATAATGACCCTTACCAAAAACAATCTACAGATTTAATGCAACTTCTATCAAAATTCCAGCACAATTCTTTTACAGAACTTGAAGGACAATTTTTAGCTTCATATTGTAAACACAAAAATTCCAGGGTAGCTAAAACAATCCTGAATAACAAAGGAACTGCTGGAGGTATCACCATCCCCAATTTCAAATTGTGCTACAGAAATATAACAATAAAAACAGCATGGCATTGGCACAAAAACAGACACATTAATAAATGGAATTGAATTGAAGACCTAGACATAAATCCATGCACCCATGTCACTTGCTATTTTCTAAAGAAGCCAGAAATACTCACTGGAAAAAAGAAAGCATCTTCAACAAATGGTGCTGGTCAAACTGGACATCAGCATGTAGAAGAATCCAAATAGATCCATACTTACCAACCTGCACAAAACTCAACAGGCCTCAACATAAGATTAGATACATTGAATGTGATAGAAGATAAAGGAGGGGATAGTCTTGATTCATTGACACAGGAAATGACTTTTTGAACAGAAAGCAAAAAGACTTTTTGAATAGAACACCATTACCATAGTCACTAAGATCTACAATTAATCGATGGGGCCTCATAAAAATGAAAAGCCTTTGCATGACAAAGGACATCATCATTCAGACAAAGTGGCAGCATACAGAATGGGAAATATATAAATACATTTATATATATATATATATATATATATATATATATATATATATATAAAACCAACTACACATGTGATAGAGGGCTAGTATCTAATATATACAAATAACTAAAAAATCTGGGCATCCTGGTACCCTGAATAATGGGCGTTAACAGATTAGAAGCAAGATTGTAAAACATCAGTAGTGAACTTCTACCCTCCAGGGTCCTCCCATTATGCTGTAAGCCTGTATTTAAGACCTCCTCTTCCCTTAAATAAATGACATTCAGCATTTAAAATTAAAATATATATATATATTATATATATAATTGAATGAATGCTGTGAATGTAATCTATGAATACCACAAATGTGATTAATATCATGAGTGTAATTAATGAATATCATGAGTGTAATTTAAAAAAATAAATAAATAAAGTCAAAAAAAAAGAAAAGAAAAAAATCTGGGCATCAAAACAAACAACACACGTACAAAATGAGATACAGGTCTAAATAGAGAATTCTCAAAAAAAGAAATACAAGTGGCTGAGAAACACTTAAAAGAAATGTTCAACAGCCTTAGTCATCAGGGAAATGCAAATCAAAACCACTTTGAGATTTTTATCTTACAACTCTCAGAATGACCAGAATCAATTAAACAAGTGACAGTTTATGCTGGGAAGGATCTGGAGTAAGGGAAACACTAATCCAGTGCTGGGGATAGGGGATGGTTTGCAAACTTGTACAACCACTATGGAAATCAGTGAGGCAGTTCCTCAGGAAGCAGGGATAGATCTGCCTCATGATCCAGCTATACCACTCTTGCTTGGTCCTATACCCAAAGGAGGCTCCATTCTACCACAAGCACGCTTGTTCAGTCATGTTTATTGCAGCTTTATTCATAATAGCCAGGAACTGAAAATAACCTAGACGTCTTTCAACCAAAGAATGGGTAAAGAAAATGTGGTGCATTTACACAATGGAATATTATTTAGCTGTGTAAAAATGAAATTGTGAAATTTGCAGGCAAATGGATGGAGAAAAAAAAAGCATCTTCAGTGAGATAACTCCAACCCAGAAAGACAATATGGCATGCATTCACTTATATGTGAATCCTAGCTGTTAAGTCTTCGATAAAGAAGCTAAAATCCATATAACCATAGAAGTTAGGTCTAGAATAAGGGAATACTGGGGAGAGATGTATCTCCCTAGGAAAGGGAAATATAATAGTTATGGATGGACAAGAGAAAGGAGGGAAACAGAGACATATGGTGAGGAGGAAGGAAGGGGGAGTCAAGGAGGAAAGAAGGGGAGAGACAGCTAAAATGAAGGGCCATTTGAAGGGTAGGATGGAAAACAAATACAGCCTAAACTTCCTGAAATATATACATGTATGAAGTGATCTAAATGAAACTGTCAAATAATGGGGAAGACAGAGCTCCAACTGGACATCTCTTGTCACCAAATGAAGATTTCAGTATCGGATATGGGTTTCATCTAATCAAGTTGTTGGCCAACGGGGCCCCATAAGCACCCCCAAACAACCCAGGCTATTGGCTGCTCTCCCCAAACTGATGGTAAGTTCCCATTGCTGAAAACAATACCTATACAACTCATCGGACAGAGAAGTTGAGTTAGCACCTAACCAGAGACTTTACCCTAGTGAATAGTGTTCATGGTACTAGAAGTTTTACTCTGCACACTATCAAAGGAGAAAAGCAAACACTAAACCACCTGTAAATTCTTTGATCTATAATGATGACCTGCCTACAAGATGTGTTAGTGGAAAAAGCTTATGGAAGTAACCAGCCAAACGATGATTTGATTTAAGGTCTACTCCATGAGATGGAGCCCATCCCTGACACTGCTTGTCAGTGAGACCACTGAGACCAGATAGGCCACACACCTAGGGGACAAATCAAATACTACTGGTCTAAAACCAAAAAACAAAAAGGTAGCAACAACATGACTGCTAATAGCATTCTGTTCTATTCATAAATCAATGCCTTGCTCAGTCATTATCAGAAAAGCATTCTTGGAAAGTCTTTGTTTCATGTTTCTTCAGGGTTTTTTTGTTTTTGTTTTTGTTTTTTGAGACAGGGTTTCTCTATGTAGCTTTGGTGCCTTTCCTGGAACTCACTCTGTAGCCCAGGCTGGCCTCAAACTCACAGAGATCCTCCTGCCTCTGCCTCCCGAGTGCTGAAATTAAAGGCGTGCGCCAACACCACCACCCGGCAGGTTTTTGTTTTTTTTAAACCTTGTAAGTCCTTCAGTTATGTAACCTGGCTTCTTTCGGCTTCGGGTTCTTATTGAATTACTGTATGTGCGAACAGGTGTGTCTCTATATGTGTTTCTCGTGATTTTTTCCTTTGGCTCTTTTTCTTTTGTCTGTTTGTTAATGATGTCCTATTCCGATGTGTGTGTGTGTGTGTGTGTGTGTGTGTGTGTGTGTTATTTTATCTTATTTTATTATTATTCTTTAGATGTCTGATTGTTTTCTAAGGAGAGATGCAAAAGGTCTATTGGCAGATGGGAGGGGAAGAGGGAAGGATCTTAAAAGAGTTTGAGGAGGGGAAACCATAATCAGAATAAACTGTTTACAAAAATTTTTCATTAAAACAAACAAACAAAAAAGAGTGTGTCCTCTCATAGGCTGACCATGTTCCAGTGAATGGCAACACATGTGAGTACGTAGGTAAAGCAAATTGGCTTTGTGGGTTATTAAAAAAACAAGACAGGAATTGAGAGGGGTGAAGATGTGAGACGCAGGCCTGGGAGGAGCTAGTGGGAGGGGCTGGGGGGGGGGTTAGTGGGAGGGGTTAGTGGGAGGGTGAGTGGGAGGAGTAGGGTGTGAATGTGGTCAAAACACATTGTACGTAATTTTCAAAGAACTAATAAAAGTACATTTAAAATAGTGCATAGAAAGTCCACCAGAGATCATACCATGAGGTAGATAGTAAAATTTAGTAAAATCAAAGTGATTGGGATCCTAAGAATCATGTTCTTTGGTCATAGTAGAATCAAACATCAGAAAGAAATCTTCTAACACTTGTGAATTAAGCAATCTACTTCCAAATGGAGGTGGTCTCAAGGAAACCTTTTCAAAATAAACTGAGCAAAATAGAAATTTAGTATGCGAATATCAGGAAAATCACAATGGGATGTAATTGCTTAATTTTCAGAATGGATAAATGTTTCTAAAATACAGTAATAATACCAAATATGGGTGATGATGAAGAAAAACTATAGTCTCATACATCTTTGGTAAGAATCTAACATGGTAACAGTACTTCAGGAAATAGTTTTCAGTTTCTTTCTTAAAAAAATTAAAATCTAGCCGGGCGGTGGTGGTGCACGCCTTTAATCCCAGCACTCGGGAGGCAGAGGCAGGCGGATCTCTGTGAGTTGGAGGCCAGCCTGGGCTACCAAGTGAGTTCCAGGAAAGGCGCAAAGCTACACAGAGAAACCCTGTCTCGAAAAACCAAAAAAAAAAAAAAAATTAAAATCTTTTCGGTATGCATATGCATCTCTATCTCTCTGTCTCTGTCTGTCTCTGCCTCTCTCCCGCCTCCCCCCACCCCCCCTCCCGTGTGTGTGTGTGTGTGTGTGTGTGTGTGTGTGTGTGTGTGTGTACGTACCTGCAGACCGATCACAGGCAACAGCAAAAAGAACAGAACTGCAAACTACAGACAGGTGCAGTAACTTGTAGGTATCCTCAAAGAGTTATGCTAAACAACCATTAACAGAAAAGCAATCCCCTCAATTGTACAGCATGTTGTCTGACTCATAACGTTTTGAAAAGACAATATTTTAGGATTCTTAGGGTTAGAGGGTCACAGAGGCTAAACGGAAGGTGGGTGTGGTTATGCTTGGCAGCACAAGGGATCTGTGACTTTGTTGAAGCTCATTAGTGTGTTGACTGTGCTGATAGATATGGAAACCTTCAAAGCAGCAACATTATTTAGTACATATATGCACACAAGCAAACACATAAATGGGGAAATCAATAAAATTAAATTTTTATCAATGTCAAAATCCTAAGAGTGGTATTTTTACTATAATTTGCTAAAATTATCTCCTGACGGAGACTAAGCAAAGTGTATAGTAGCTCCATGTCATTCAAATCTGCATGGTGTAACTAGAGCAATACATAGAGGGAATTTACTATAGCAAAAAGCTTAGGCTTAGGTCAAACTGGGGTAAATTTTTCTCAGAAAGCCCTGATGACATGAAAGTCTGAAAACACTAGTGTTATCCTATACAAATAGATTATAATTTGAGTGTAAAATGTAACTATGCTGTTAGATGTAGCATGAATCTTAAAAGTTCTTATTAATAAAATCAAACCCAGCCGGTATTGGGGTAAATGCTGGAAGGTCAGAGAAATAGAACAAGCCACAGCTATCTCACCTCTCCAGATCCTCAGCTGGTCTTGCTTCCTCAGACTGGAAGCCTCTATGTCCTCATATCCAAATGACTCTCAGCTGAACTGCTGCTAGAAGCCTGAATGCTTAACCAGCCCAATGCTTCTCCAGGCCAAATGCTTCTCCAGGCCAAATGCCTCTCCAGGGCAAATGCCTAACCAGGCCAATGCTTCTCCAGGGCAAATGCCTCTCCAGGGCAAATGCCTCTAGTTTCTGGTCCTCATGCCTTATATACCTTTCTGCTTTCTACCTCCACTCCCTGGGATTGAAGGCTTGCTTTCTGAGATTAAAGGCGTGGGTCACCATGCTTGGGTGTATCCTTGAACACATGAATTTCTGCCTCCGGAATGCCAGGATTAAAGGTGTATGCTACCACTACCTGACCTCTATGTTTAATATTGTGGCTGTCCTGTTCTCTGACCCCAGATAAGTTTATTAAGGTACACAATATTTTGGGGAACACAATACCACCACAGTTAGAAGAAAATATAGGAGAGAATCTATGATCTAGGGTAAACAATGCTTAGACAGGACAACAAAGACATAAATTCTCAAAGGGAACAGCCAGTGAATCATAGTTATTTTAAATCGAAGATACTTGCTCTTCAGAACACCCTGTCATTAAAGCAAACAAGACAGCGACTAGGGGTGAATGTTTGTTAATCATACAGTTAATAAAATAGAGAAAACCCATTACTCACATATCCAAAATGAGTGACTTGCTAAACTCATCAGCAACCAAATAAGCCAATTTCTAACACATAAAAGATTTGAAGAGAAACTTTACCAAAGTTAGATGTGGCTGGTACATGAGTACACAGAAAGGTACTTGTATTCACAGAAAGGTACTTGTGATGGCTAATCTTGGCTGTCAACTTGACTACGTCTAGAATCGGCTAAAATCTAAGCATCTGGGAATGCTTGTGAAGGATTTTCTCGGCTGCATCATTTGAAGTGTGCGCTCACATTAAGTGTAGGTCACACCTTCTGGTGGCAGCCTGTAGCTGGAGTTTTCTCCAGTCCTGCCTGGCCCATGGTCAGGACAAATCTCTCTCACCCACCAGTCCTGCAGCCACTCAGACCCAACCAAGTGAACACATAGATACTTATATTATTTACAAACTGTATGGCCATGGCAGGCTTCTTGCTAAGAGTTCCTATATCTTAAATTAACCCATTTCTATTAATCTATAAGTTGCCACGTGGCTCATGGCTTACCGGTATCTTAACATCTGCTTCTCATCATGGTGGCTGGCAGCATCTCTCTGACTCAGCCTTCCACTTCCCAGAATTCTCTTCTCTCCTTGTCCCCCCCTATACTTCCTGCCTGGCTACTGGCCAATCAGTGTTTTATTTATTAACCAATCAGAGCAACACATTTAACATACAGAACATCCCACAGCAGCAGCCCACATAAAAGGATGTGAAAGAATGAAGCTTTTGGGTTTTGCCTGCTTGCTCTCATTCTCACAGTCAGGTTCATGTACCTGATGCTGGGGCATGTCTTCACTGGTGCGAGATCCTACTTCTTTGGGATTCCAACATAGGCTAAAGACAGACAGCTCTCCAGGACTTCCCTGGGACTCTAGACCTGATTAGAATGGCTGATATCCAGTCCCATGAACTGAAAAACCACTGGGTTCTTGCTTCCGGTCAGGAGACAGCCATTGATGGATTGCTTGGGCTGCAGCCTACAACCTGAGTATGTATGTGTATGTACACACACACACACACACACACACACACACACACACACATTCTATCAGTTGCCTTCATCTTGAGAACCCTAACTAATAGAGTATTCAACAATATCTGCATGGTGAGTAGAACAATCACCCACATACAAATCTCTGAAGGCTGTGAATGTGCTTTCTTACTGGCAAAAGTGATACTGTGTGACTGATATTAAGGACTTTAACATGAGAAGAGTTCCTGGATTGTCCATGGGGAGGTCCAGTTTCACTAAATGAATTCTTAGAAGGTGACAAGTGTGCCTGACTGCAGTCAGGAGTCTGATACAACACAATAGTCAGAGAAATCAACCTTATAGGTTTTGTGAGTGGGCACAAGGCAGGGAGTGGCTGAAAAAGCTGAGAAGGGAGAGTAAGTAGGTTCGCTCCCACAGGGAACCCCAGAAAGGACAGGCTGCTGACAGTTGTTAACACCAGGAGACCTGTACTAGACTTCTTACCTGACCTAGAACCTAGCAAATCTGTGTAGTCTTATTTATCATGATGATAATGGAAAACTAAAACAATTAGTCATCCAATGTGTAAATAAGAGGTAGGTGTTGTGGTGCGTGCCGGAAGTCTCAACCCTGGGAGGCTGAGGCCGAGGGATTGCTGAGAGCTGAAATCAGCCTGAGCTCCACAGTGAGCACCACACTAGCCATGGCTACATGATACCATCCTGTGTTAAAAAACTAATAACAACAAGGAAGTCATGAAAGAACGAACTAGGGCGATACTCCCTTTAGAATAGTTCAGAATTACCCAGAGAACCGAGCACTGGAAAGGACAGGAAGAAACCTGATCTTAAACCCGAAAAGCTATGGTGAACAGCTTTGTTGGTTTTGGAAGAACCAAACATTTAACAAATAATTATAGAGGTCTTCCCAGAGTTCATGTCACTGAACTGAAAACAGTTATACAGGGACCAGTAAAGGACTGTTCCCAGTAGCTCTCTTTGTCACCATTTAAAACTGGCACCCATCCCAGTGCCCTTCTTTGTGTGAATAAACACAGATATGTCTGTACTGCAGAGTGCTTCTCAGTAGTAAATGGAGGCAAATTTCAGATGTAGATGTCATCTTAGATGGATCTCAAGACTATCATAGAGAATGAAAGTTCATCTCAAAGGGGTTGGGTGCTGTTTAATTCCATATGTTAAGCATTTCAAAGTGACAAACTGAATTGACAGGGAATGGCTCAGTGGCTGGTGGAGTTAGTCTGTGGGAATGTAAATGACTATTAAGGGGCAGATGGATGCTTTATTTGTGGGGCGAGATAGTCCTGTGTCTCTGTCACAGTAACACTAAATTGAATCTAAATTGAACCATGAGACATTTTATAATGTCCCTCCATAGAAGTTTACTTGAGATTATTCAAAATAGCTAAGAAGTAGGAACAACACAGTCACCTACATGTCCACCTGATGATGTACTGCAGAATGTATAAGATACAACAAAATGTTACTTGTCAATGAAAGAATGAAGTACTTGTATGTGTTTTGCCATGGTTAAAAAGATAGGAAAATCCATAGAGGCAAAAATGAAATTGTGTTTGCAGAGGGTTGGCAGGGCAGAAAAAAGAGGTATCACAGGTGAGTAGCACTTTTTGGGGAGGAAGTGTTAAAATGGTTTCGAATTCTCTTAACAAACCACTCTGTGAGTGCACTAAAATTAATTGAATTGTACTTTTTAATGCATCAATTTTATGGCATATGAATTGTACGTCATAATCTTATGCTACATGAATCCTATCTCAATAAGGCCGTTTAAAACCAAAAGAGTATACATAAACAATGGAAGCATCTGTAAGATTCCGTACCTAGGCTTATAGTGTTGGACCACCATGGTTTTCACAGACAGTATATCAGAATTCTCAGTGGTGCTATTTTGTGACTTCTTGAAAATCTTTTTTTTTTTTTTTTTGGTTTTTTGAGACAGGGTTTCTCTGTGTAGCTTTGCACCTTTCCTGGAACTCACTTGGTAGCCCAGGCTGGCCTCAAACTCACAGAGATCCACCTGGCTCTGCCTCCCGAGTGCTGGGATTAAAGGCGTGCGCCATCACTGCCCAGTGACTTCTTGAAAATCTTAACTTACTGCCAAAAATAAGTTTATTTTAGGAAAAGGTCACTGTTCTGTGTGCATGGATGAAAGATAGCTGAAGTAAATTTCTATTTGTCTAAATAAATATGCAATTAAAATAATTATCAATATTTCTTAAGTAGGAGCAGCCTTGGGGCAAAGCAAGAAGAACCATCATGCTATTCTTGCAGTGAGAATAAACAAGTAGGTCAAGTGTTCCATGCTTCCCTCTGTGTGTGGCAAGAAGCACGCATGACACCCTTCTATGGACAGCAGTAATGTGTGCAGAGGCCTCTATTAGAAAGAACTAGGGCCTTAGAGTAATGGTCAACGTCAGGACTAGTGGGACACACGCACACCCCAGCCAGGAGCCCATTCTGCCTCTCCTGGAAAGCCAGTCCCCTCTTAGTATCCCTCCACCCTCAGAAGGACCTGGGAAATAGATGAGCTTTCACAGGTTGACAACATAGCATCACAGATAAAAATGTACACACCAACCCTCAGGTGAAGTTCCCAGAATCTTGAGAAAGAGCACTGATTATAGATGAATAAACACACAGGGAACAGTTGCTAGAACAAGTGGAAACAGACTTCGGAAATCCCTGCATTCCCGGGGTGGTCCCCCACCAAGAGAGCAAAGCCCGTGGGTCGGTAGAGGGTGCGGAGATACACTCCTGAGATGGTTTTAGGGAACAGTGCCTGCTTTATTGCACATAAGCAAACACTTATATAGTGGAAACCTATGAGTGTGGTTGGTTAGCACATTACCTCAGATTGGACAGTGAGTGCTCACACCACCATGGTCTCTCTGCAAACAAGCACATTAGAGACATGGAGAGTGCAGACTCAACCACAGGCCAGCTACCGGCTACTTAGGCTACCTCAGAATTCAGTGTTCTGACTTCAGGAGCATGGTGTACCCTGTTTCTCACTTAGGAACACAGTGTGCCAAGGAGGCTGGCTGCCAGGTCATGCCTGCATTTTCTCCAGCACACTGCTCACTTAAAACGTTTCTTCAGTCTCTCTTACATGTACCAAATGTTCTTTAACATCTACCGTGCTAAAATGTACAAGGTTTCTACCATCGTAGACACTGCAATTTACAAATGGAACAACGCAAAAATAAAATACAAGGCAACAGGTGTTTGGGACAAAAAGTGGCATATAGAGGGGTGGGAGAGGGCAGTGAACATGAGAGTGTTCGTTTCGTCTTTGCACAGGTGGTCAGGGATTCCCTTTCTGATAGGCAGATGCTTCTGAATGGAGATCTGAATAAGGGGAAAAAGCAAGCTTCATAAGACTCAGGGAAGAACAGGGCAAGAAAATGGAGGAAGGGTATGTTTAGAGGATAGAAAATGTTGGCAACAGCAGAGAAACCAAAGTACTGGAAGCTGAACGTGCAGGGAAAGGTGTCAAGAATCCACTGGAAGCTTTGTCGTCCGGGACACTAATCTTAATGAAGAGAATTGTTTTAGTTTTGAACTTACAGCAAACCTCCTGCCTCAGTCTCAGGGAGGCTGGGATTGCAGGTACTAGCCACTCAAGCCTGGAAAAGAACTGTTGGTTTTATTGTGTTTCATTGATATAGTGTGCAAAGAGATGCAAGTATGTGCTTTGCAAAAGTCAGACAGCAACCACATGAGCTAAAGGCTCCATCCTTGAAACCACAACCATCCTTGAGGGTCACAATTTGCCTATTTAACAATAACACTAGCTACCCCTAGTGCCTATGACCTCCCAAGATAGTCTTTTGGCCAACTTTACAGTACGCACTCCTTCCTATTGAGTAGGCCTCAAATCAGATCAGAAGGCAGTTGGCTACTATACTAATTGTTCTTCTGTCACTGAGATAAAATACCATGTCCAAAGACAACCAAAGGAAGAGTTTGTCTTGGCTTATGATTCTGGAGGGCTGGATGTCCCTAATGGTGGTAAAGGCATGGTAGCAGGTGTAGGAAGCTAAGAAGTCACATCTCAATCGTACAAGGAAGCAAAGAGCAAACTGGAAATTAGACCATGCAACTATCAAAGCCTTTCCATAGTGATATGCCTCTTCCATCAAGTCTGTCCCTCCTGAAGTTTCTATATACCTCCTCAAACAGCATCACCCACAAAGGAACAAATACACGTGGCTACATAGGGACGTTTCTCATTTAAACCACCAGTTATCCCACTGTAGCTGGGAGTTTTCCTGTGTCCCGCAGCCACACGGTCCCAAGTAAACACACAGAGGCTTTATATTAATTATAAACTGTTTGGCTCAGACTTACTGATAACTAGCTCTTTTATCTTAAATTAACCCATTTGTATTGATCTATGCTTTGCCTTGTGGCTGTGGCGTTACTGGTCTGCTGACATGGTGCTCCTTGGACGGTGGGCTGACGTCTGCACTGACTCTGCCCTCTTCTCCCTGTACCTCTCTTGGATTTCGCACCTGGCTATTATCCTGTCTTGTCATAGGCCAAAACAGTTTCTTTATTAACCAACAGTAGCAACACATATCACAGCATACAGAAAGACCATCCCACAGCACGCCACTATTGCACCACTGGGTGTGGGCAGACTTTTCTTTCCTTGCCACAAGTCCTAAGTCCCAAACAGAGGCTTCTATTAATTATAAATTCTCAGCCAATAGCTCAGGCTTGTGACTAGCTAACGCTTACATTTTAAATTAACCCATGTTTCTGATCTATGCTTTGCCACATGGCTTGGTACCTTTTCTCAGTACAGTATGCCCATTTTGCTCTCTCTGCATCTGCTCGAGACTCCCCAGCCTGCCCTTCTTTCTCCCAGCATTCTCAGTTTGGCTCTCCCACCTAACCTTATCCTGTTCAACTATTGGTCAGTCAACTTCTTTATTAAACCAATATGTGACAAGTCTTCACAGTGTACAAAAGGATTATTCTGCAGCAAGTGGGTATATCTTTTCTGGCAGATCAGTAGTGTAGAATACAGAATCTACAGCTGTGTACCGTTATTGATTACCCACCCAGCCTGCGTAGCATGGAGGAACCTGCCAGCTAAGTTCCAACTTCTTATCTCTATGTTCTACAATCAAAGCACATGATGTCTTTAGAATTAAAGTCAAACCACCTAGGTCTAATCAGCAATCAGTAGCCTTCATTGTTATGGGGACCTGAAGAGACTCTCTGATAAAAATGCATAAGGAGGTAGCCCACCCTTAGTGCTGGTGTTCTCATTTAATAATCGACAGCTTCTAGGAGTGTTTTATTCTTCCACACATAGTGCTTCCATACAAACTCTTATAATAAGCATTTTTAAATTAGCTTACAAGAATAGCAGGTTTACCCCCAGCTTTTTCAGACTTCCTTGGTGTTGGCTGCACCCTTCTCCAAGTCACTCCTCTCCCCATCTCCTCACCCCCAACCCCAGTAAAAATTTTCTACCCACCAGTATTGCCACTTCAACTTTCATATCACACGTGTTCTGTTAACTACCCCACACCCCACCACAAACCTCCCTCCCCTCCCTGCATGGCTCCTTTCTGGTTTTCTGTCCTCTACACACCCTCACTCCCACATAAATGCACATATATAAGAATCAGAAGCTAGGATCCACATATGAGAAAACTGTCTTCTAATCTCCATATGTTCACACTAGCATGCAAGCACCTATAGTCACACGTGTCATACATACATATACACATAAAAATAAATAATAATAATAATACATTTACTTTAAAAAATAAAAACGCTTAGTTGGGAGAAAAGAGTCAAACATTTCTCTGACTCAAGTATTTCCTAAGTAATGCAAAATAACCTAAAAAATCATGTGATTACCTTATTTTTTTCATTTGTCATTGAAAACTTGAAATAAGTATGCAAATATCAGTAAATAAATTGTATTGTCAACAATTTTATGTTTAAAATTTGGATATCTGGGTCTGGAGAGATGGCTCAGTGATTAAGAGAGCGAATTGCACTTGCAAAACTCTGGTTTCTGTTCCCAACACCCGTATCAGGCAGCTCACAGCTGACTGTAACTCTAGCTCCAGGAGATCTGACACCCTTTTTCTGAACTCCAAAGGTACTTACATTCATGTACACAAATCTATACACAGACTCATGTGGTGGTATTGTGTTCCCCAAAATATTGTGTACCCTAATAAATTTATCTGGGGTCAGAGAACAGACAGCCACTAGATACAGAGGCTAGAAAATGGTGGCACTCACGCCTTTAATCCTAGCATTCCAGAGATAGAAATCCCTCTGGATCTCTGTGACACACACCTTTAATCCCAGAAAGTGAGCCTTTAATCCCAGGGAGTGATGGTAGAAAGGAAAGATACATAAGGCGTGAAGACCAGAAACTAGAAGCATTTGGCTGGTTAAGGTTTTAGCTGGTTAAGCTTCAGGTTTTCGAGCAGCAGTTCAGCTGAGAGCCATTGGGATGAGACACAGAAGCTTCCAGTCTGAGGAAACAAGACCAGCTGAGAAGTTGGCCAGGTAAGGAAGCTGTGACTTGTTCTGTCTCTCTGATCTTCCAGCATTTCACCCCAATAACTGGCTTCAGGTTTGATTTTATTAATAAGAACTTTTAAGATTCCTGCTACAGACTCATACTTTAACAATAATAAAAATAAATATTTTTTAATACTGGACATCTATTCTATTCCAATAATCAGAATGATTTGTCCAGTAGAATGGTACCTTACTTGAATGACAGTCTTTTGGTTTTAATTTTAAACGTATTATCATATATTTTATTGAGGTCTGTAAATGAATAGTTCTCTCCTGCCTGCCAGTTCCCAAATAAATACTCTGAGGCTTATATTAATTGTAAATGCTCAGCCAATAGCTCAGGCTTATTGCTAATTAGCTCTTTCATTTTAAGTTAACCCATATTCCTTATTCACACTCTGCCATGTGGTGGTACCCCTGCTAATGAGTCTGGTGGCAACTCCTGACTCCGCCCTTCTCCTTCTCATCATCCTTGGTTTGGTTGCCCCACCTATACTTCCTGCCTGGCTACTGGCCAATAATCATTTTATTAAGCCAATTCCAGTGATGAATCTTTATAGTACATAAGAGGATTATTCCACAGCAGAGGTCACTGATTTTAAATGTGTTGCTCTATAAACATCAAATAATTTAATATTTGTCTGTTTAATAAATGTAACTTATTTAATACGTGAGTTACTGAATTACTCAGGAAAATATTGTTTGCTAAATGTAGAATTTAAAAAGGAAATATTGGTTTCATGAACACAATTTAACACAAATCTAGATCACTATGCTTATGAATTAAACTTAATATTAATTAAAAAGGTTTTACACACAATTGTTAGTTTTGATACTCTTAATAATAGAATTATAAGATTTGCTAGTTTTACCTGAAATATAAAAATTAAGTTTTATAGCCTATAATGTTAATAAACTATTTTTTTAAAAAAATCAAAGATATTTTCATATGTATTTGTAAGTAAATATATATAATTATGTAAGATTTAAGTGATAATAAGGAAATGGAATGTAACATAAGCAAATAATACATGTGGAGTTGGGCATTGGGGCATATGCCTATAACGGCAACACTTGTTAGGTGGAGGCTGGAGTTCAAGGCATCCTCAGCAGTACTGGACCAGCCTGGGCCACATGATATTGAGTCATAAAACAAAACAAAAACCTGTGATTTGCCCTAGTGTTTTGCCCTAGAAAAGTTTAACAGACTTTAATTTTATCAGTAGCCTTTCACTATTCTGCAGTGTCAAAGTGTTCATGTATTGCTTGTATAAGTAACAATGAAGAAAATCCTTTTCAACCATGTGTGTCCATTTGCATTCCATCAGCAGGGTCAACATCCTTCTAACAGTCTCGCTCGCCTCAAAACACAGGTGTGACAGAGGCTGTTAATCTTGGGCCCGTTCTCACCAGAAAGCAAGTCTCCCTGCACTGCCAGTTCTACTCGCTGTCCTGCTTGAGATCTTTGTATAAAGCATGAAACCAAAAGATACATACAAGGCTCAGAATGTGGTTTTGGCACTAACGGCGAGAGTTAGTTGTATTTGACAGTATTACCATGGTAAAGGCTAAAACATCTTTCAGTGGTTTAAGGAATAGCAATGAGGGAAGAAAACTTGTTCAAAGGGGACACGGGGTACAGAGCTGTTGTCTCACAAGACCAAATTTTCCAAGGACAGTCAGAAGCAACCTTGCTCTTCTCAAAGAACTAAAGACAGAATTCCTCAATTCTGTCTAAAGACTAAGCTCCTGCTTGCTTTCCAGAGAGATCCTGTAGGCAGATTGGTTTTGAAATGCAGGCTTTGGACATGATCTAGAAGTGAAGGCCAAACCCAGGGCTGGGGAAGACTATCTGAGAGCCAGAAGACTATCTCCTCGAAACAAAGTGTGATTGGATCAAGACCTTGTCCTTGGAGAAACAAATAAGAACAAAACAAAAACACTTGAGCTAGACTTTTTTTTTTTCTTAAGAAATAAAACAGTGAAGCCTGATAAGTAATGTCTACAGGATTACCAAAATTCTGTGCTTCAAATCCATGTAAAAACTTGCTCAGCACTGGAGATAGCCTTATGACACCCTGGAAACCAGGAATTTGGCATTTGGGGTACTGGGTTTTACGTTCAATAAGCCAGTGCTCTACCACTGAGCCACAAAACCCAGCCTGAGAGAGATAATATCTTCTCCTACATAGTCAAGATGTTAGTTACAAGGGACCTAGCCAAGGGAAGGCCAATGGAATTATTTATAGGTCAACATCCTTTAATTTCCTCTGAGCATCAAGAAAATGAAGATCATTTCAGTTTTTCACATAGTGAGCTACAGGCTAGCCAGGGCTACGTGGTGAGACTCTGTCTCAAAAAATAAAACAAACCAAACGAAAACAAATGAAGGAAGAGGGCAAGGAGGAAGGGCAGACAGGAGAAGGAAGAAGGGAAAGGAAGAGAGGGGAGGGGAGGGGAGGGAAAGTGGTCGAGTCTCTAAAACCCACGCTAGGGAACCACTGAAGAGATCTGGAGCTGTAATGCGGTGGAACGAGTGAGTTGGGACTTGAGCAATCTCAATACACACATTAAAGAGAGGGAGACGCTCAGAGCTCGAAGATTCGGGTAATCTGCCAGAGGCTGCCCTGTGAATTACACCATCATCCACAGAGAATGATGAGCCCAGAGGATGGCTCTACATTAGCCATGAGTGCTAATGCCTGTAAAAGGCCGTTCTCTTTAAAGGGGGGAAGTATTAAGTCAAGGCAGATGAAAAGGACTCTGTGTGTTTGAGATAAGAAAAAAGCCTCCACCTAACTCTCATGCCAAGAATGAGCTCACCTTCCTCTTAAGGCTGGTAGACAGTTCAAAGCTCCAAAGCTTCTGTGAAATACAAATAATAAAAAAACAAAAAACACCAGGCTTAAAAATGAGATAGTAAATAGCAAAACACTTCTGCCAGGAAAAGCAAATGAAAAGCAGAAATGAACTCTTCAAAAATAGCACTTCAAAGTCCCCCGTGTGCAGTCTCCTAAAGCAGCAGAGGATGTGTGCCGGAAACCAGAGCAGGGGCTGAGAGAGCTGTTTCCTGTCTTCCTACCATTGTCTTGATCCAAAGAGTCCCTGAGGATTTGAGTCCATTGACCACCACTGCCCCTCATCTGACCCCAGCCTCTATTTATCACAGTGTAGATCTGACCTTCCAGGCTACAGTCCAACTCCACCTGTCCCTGACACTGTCCACAAGCCCAGCACTTGCTTATCTACCAATCTCACCCGTGTCTTAGCTGTTTCCTTCAGTGGGGTTTAGCTCAATCCTCCAACCCTGATACGGGGGCAGACAGGGGTCTGTCCTTTCTTTGTGTGCTGTGGCAAGCTGGGAATTGTCAAGAGTCATATGAGTGAGCTGTTTGTCAAAACAAGCAGATGCTATGGTTAGTATCCAAAGGAGGAATTAATGTGTCTTGTAGACCACTCAGGTACTGAAGAGGGTTGTACTAATTCTTACTAGGTAAGAGAACACAGTGGACCTTAGAATGTAAGGAAAATGCATGTACTTACAATACTCTGCAGGCTTCATACACAACTGGCCCTCCATATCTGTGGACTCTACAGATATGAATCCAATCAACTATGTACACAAAATATCTAAAAAATCACTGTGTATGTATTGAACACAAAGTGACTTTTTCTCATCATTATCCCCTAAGCAGTACAATACAGCCATTTGTATAACATTTACATTGTATTTGGGTGTCATCAGTAATCTGCAGGTGATTGTAAGGTACACAGAGGGATGTGTGTAAGTTGTAGGTTAATAATGCACCATTTTATGTAAGGGAAATTGATTTTCAGCAGATTTAAGGTTGTGTGTGTGTGTGTGGAAGAGGGGTCTTGGATCCAATCTCCCGGATATACAAAGGGACAACTTAGATATAAAATATCTTATACTAGGGTACTCCTTTGCTCTGGGACTCAAAAGCACGCAAGTGGGTACCCTCTGGCCTGGATCTGGAGCTCAGCACACCTAAGCAGGCTTTCCCTAATGCTCTTGGGCTTTTGCCCTGTTCTTTTGACCTCCATGACTAACTTAAAAGGCATGTTTTTTTTCTCCATCTCCCCTTCCTCCCAGTAGCTGCTGAGATTTTCAACTTCCCTGTCCTTTTCTGTTTGTTTGTTTGTTTGTTTTGTTTTGTTTTTCTTTTCTTGTTCTGGTGTTTTCCTCTCAAACTTTAATAAAATTGTCCTTGCAATTCCTTCTGAGTCCATTTTTAAGCTATTTCTTTTAATGAGACTAAGGCCCAACGAGAACTTGAGTTTCCCCAAGTAACCGTGGTAGTGGCGAC
Organism: Peromyscus aztecus; assembly: GCA_902168405.1. Taxonomy (NCBI): domain Eukaryota; kingdom Metazoa; phylum Chordata; class Mammalia; order Rodentia; family Cricetidae; genus Peromyscus; species Peromyscus aztecus. The sequence continues at coordinate 8,650 of CABHPQ010171411.1, read as the reverse complement.
AAGTCAACAAGTCTTACAGAGTGATCAGGAGTAGGCGGCAAAGTAAAGGCTAGGTCAAATGAACAGAAGAGTAGGATGAGGAAAACTGCTAAATGTTAGATGTGTGCCAGCCAAAGCCACCAAGAAATCTGTTAGCACAGTGTAAAGGGGAATGTCCTATCAGCTAGGACCTAGAACCTTCCAGAACAGATGGGGGAGTGCTCTGGTAGTGATAGCACAAGAAGTTGAATAGAATTTAGAGATGTTAAACAGATAGGGGCTTTTGGTATGGCTACGGTGTCTAGCAGTATAAGGATTTTTGAAAGCTGGGGACGGGGATTAAAGTTGGAGATGGGGGAAATACTAGGAGACTATAACTTAATGGCAGAGCTTGTCTAGCATGAGACCCTGAGTTTAATTTCCAGCACCAGGAAAACAAAAGCAACAAACAAACCAAACACACCTTGAGTGGCTAAGATGGCTCAGGGATTAGAGATGCCCTGCCTCCATGCCTGACAGCCCAAGGCTCCCAGTCCCGAGGAGCAGAGAATGGACGCCTACAAGCTGTCTCCTGACTTCCCCATGGGTGTGCACCCTCAGCCTCCCCTCCACAAACACAAACACACAAGATTAAGTAATATAAACATGGTGTGGGAGACTATTGTTCTGGACTAACCTGCACTAACTAAGGCTCTCCCACAGACAGGGCTAAAAGTCCAGATAGAGTCACAGGTCACAACTCCAAGTTGCTAACTTGAAACAATGGCAGTCATCAGACCCTCCCAGATACATCAGTCTTAGAGAGATAACCAACTTTCCAACTGGCCAGGCCAGTTTCAACTAGCCTGCTGACGAAGTTCCTCAGCCTTCATTCTTTTTTTTTTTTTTCCCTTTCAGACAGTGTCTCATCATCGAAAAGATCAAGCTGACCTCAAACACATAATCCTCCAGCCTCAGCCTCCAGAATGCTGAAATTACAGATGTGGACCACCGTACCCAGCCCTCTGCCTTCCATAGCACACAATGAAAGGAACCTTGAAGCAGCCTGTGTTTACTCATCAGCTGCTTTCCTTAGAGAGAATGTAACTTCGAAATGACTCCTCTTTTTGTTTAGGCCATCTTCTGCCTTTGTTTTCTGTCCATAAAATTAACTTTGTTACAAAAGAGGATAACATCAGTATCCCAAAAGTCTTTCCACATAGGAAACCGACAGAAAACTCTCTTCAGTGAGGTTTATCATAATGAAAGGGTGTTCGTTCGACACCATGATGGGATCTCATCATGGTCATTCTAAAAAAAATATGGATACTGCCTTTCAAAATCTTTAATGAAGATGACTCAGTTAAGGGCCAGCTGAAATAACAGCTATAACAATTATTTACTGAGCACTTCCTATTTCACATACTACTGCGTTTATTTAGGTATTACTACTGTCTCTTCTTTCTAAGTGATAGAAATGAGGCCCAATATTAAGAATCATGACCAGGGTTATACATCTGGAAAGGGTGGACCCAATGTAAGTGTCTTAGTTACCATTACTATGTCTGTGATAAAACACCCTGACCAAAAGCAAGTTAAGGAGGAAAAGGTTTATTTGGATTCCATATTGCTGTTGATTATTGAAGGAAGTCAGGACAAGACCTCAAACAGAGCAGGATCCTGAAGGAAGGCGTTAATGCAGAGGGCATGGAGGGGTGCTGCTTACAGGCTTGTTCCCCATGGCTTGCTCAGCCTGCTTTCTTATAGGACCCAGAACCACCAGCCCAGAGATGAAATGGGCTGGGCCCTAGCACAACATTCATTAATTAAGAAAATGCCTTACAGACTTGCCTACAGCCCAATCTTGCAGAGACATTTTCTCAGTTAAGGCTCCCTCCTCTCTGATAACTCTGACTTGTGTCAAGTTGACATAAAACTAGCCAGCACAATCAGGAAATTCATTCTCAGACCCTATTCTATTTTTGTTATACTTTTTGCTATCCATGGTAAAGCAGACAGGAATGAGCAAGAAACACGAGCTGCAGAATGTGGTCTCATGTCCACGTAGCCTGAGAGGATTTGCAGCTAGGCTTCCTGTGTGTTCCTCGGCCTGCTTTCCTTTATTTACCTGCTGTTTACTGTGTTCTGTGTCTCCAAGCAGACTTCCTCTGTTACAGAGGAGGAGGGAGAGGAAGGGGAGGCAGGGAGAGAGAGAAGGAAAGAGGGGGGAAGGAGGAGGAGGAGGAGGAGAGAGAGAGAGAGAGAGAGAGAGAGAGAGAGAGAGAGAGAGAGAGAGAGAGAGAGAAAGGCTGCCAGACTTCATTCCACCTTCCATTTCAGGGACTGAGACCTTTGGTTTTCATCATGCATGGATGGATGTAAAGCTGCTCAAAACTTTTAAGGGATTGGAGCAACCGCTTGTCAAAGGTGAATAAAACAAAAGCCTGGGATGACATGGGATGAAACTGGAGATCACTGAGTCAACTGAGATAAGCCAGGCACGGAACAATTAAAACTGCATGATCTCAGTTAGATGTGAAATCTCCAACAGTTGAATGTGGAGAGGGAATGGATGTTATCAAAGGCTAAAGTGAAGAGGAGGGAAAGTGGAGGAAAGGTTGATCCGTGGGTCCTACGGTACAGTTAGATAGGAGTGAGACGTTCTGTTGTGTTGTTACACAACAAGGGGACTGTAGATAACAATTGCAGGCTATAGGCCTCAGAACACTTAAGGGATGTGTGCTTGTTGACCCTGAAGTGAATGCTACAAAATGTATACACATGGCATAACACCTCATGGTACCTCATTAATATACAATTACTATGTTTCTATGGGTCAGTTTAAAAATAATTTGGTTTTTAAAAAGAGTAGTAGCTTCAATGAACCAGCAAGAAATTTGTTAGAACGGATGTCTTTCGGCCTGATATCATAGCTTGAATCAGGCCACGCCTTCCTGAGGCTTTCTCTGGGACAGAGAGTTAAGAAGCATGTTGCACTGTGACTTCACAGCTCTCAATTTATGGTGTCTGACTCCACCACAGTCCTTGTCATGTATGTTAGAATAAACTGAATCACAAGTTGTGAAATTCCCTGCCACTCCTGAAAGACTATAGAGTCAGAACTTTCCAATGTTCTGAAGATACCTATGAGATACTTCAGGGGATTTTTGTCCAGAGATAAAGACTGATCTCTGAAGAGAATTCTCCAGATCATCTCTCTATGAGATTCCTTTCACAGGAGCATATTCTCTCTCTCTCTCTCTCTCTCTCTCTCTCTCTCTCTCTCTCTCTCTCTCTCTCTCTC
>CABHPQ010171409.1:18486-30013 GCA_902168405.1 Peromyscus aztecus | reverse complement strand
GAAAGGAAAGGAAAGAAAAGGAAAGGAAATCGAGACAAAAGAGTAAACACAGTCACTCTGCTTCCATCTTACATCATGTACTCAGGACTGCTCTTGGCCTGTCAAAACAATGTTAGAGCAGAGGTCTTGAAAATCAAGATTAAAATAGTGCCATAAGGCATCACGATATCTCTCAGGAACCTACTAGAAATTTGACAGCAAAATCCGTAACTCAGGCAACCTCGAAACTGCAATGCTTACTTCTGCTGCCACCAGGGCTGGATCACAGTCACCAGCCAGCCCCATGGCTGCTCTTTTTAGAAACCAGTATAAATAACACTGCAATTCCTGTAATAATGGCCACCATTTTCCAGATTCCCAGAATGCACTAAGCCCGTTCATTGTTGCTATCACAGTTGACACTGGAGAAGGACACACAAGCTTTATTAAGATGCTCAAGGACTGGGGCTGGAAAGATGGCTCAGCTGTTCTTGCAGAAGGCCTGGTTGTGGTTCCCAAAACTCACATGATGGCTCAGACATCTGCAATTCCTGTTCTAAGGTAGCCAATATGCCTTCATCTGGCTTTGTGGTGATATTATGTTCCCCAAAATTTTGTGCACCCTAATAAACTTATCTGGGGTCAGATAACAGAACAGCCACTAGACATAGAGGCCAGAAAAAAATGGCACACACACCTTTAATCTATCACTTGGGAGGCAGAGATCTGTCCGGATCTCTGAGTTTAAAGCCACACTGGAAACAGCCAGGCATGGTGACTCACGCCTTTAATCCCAGGAAGTGATGGCAGAAAGCAGAAAGGTATATAAGGCGTGAGGACCAGGAACTAGTGCTGGTTAAGCTTTCAGGCTTTTAGCAGCAGTTCAGCTGAGATTCATTCTGGATGAGGACTCAGAGGCTTCCAGTCTGAGGAAATAGAATCAGCTGAGGAATTGGCAAGGTGAGGTAGCTGTGGCTTGTTCTGCTTCTCTGATCTTCCAGTGTTGACTCCAGTACCTGGCTTCAGGTTTGTTTTTATTAATAAGACCTGTTTAAGATTCGTGCTACATGGCTTCCAAGGGCACCAGGCACAAAGTAATACACAGAAAGGCATGTAGGCAAAACAAGCATGCAAGTAAAATAAAAATAAATGAATCTTTAAAAAAAAGAAAGAAAGATGAGCAAGGATTGATTATATAGACACTCATCAAAAATTAAAAACTACTTGCCAGGTAGTAGTGGCTCACACCTTTAATCCCAGCACTTGGGAAAGTGGATCTCTGAGTTTGAGGCCAGCCTGGTCTACGGAGAGTTCCAGGATGGACAGGGCTACACAGAGAAACCATGTCTTGCAGGAAAAAAAGTTATAGACCTGGGCCTGGTAGCACAGGTCTATAATTCCAGCTGCTCAGGAGACTGAAGCAGGAGAATCACAAGTTCAAGGCCTGCCTAGGCTGCACAGCAGATTCAAGGGCAGCCTAGCCTACACACCTTAGAAAGACTGTCTCGACCCAAAGAGAAGAGAGGGCTGGAGTATACCTCAGGGGCACAGTGCTCCTAGAGCATGAGCTAAGCCCTATCTATATTCAATCCCCAGTACCACACACACAAAGTTAAAACACTCCAGGGCGGTCATATAATGCAGTAATATAACCAACCAGCAAGTGTGAACTAAAGGTATTAAGGTCTACAAAAAAAAAAAAAAAATGCTTTTCCCTTAAACTAGTGGGCAAACTGCTACACTTGGCTTTCTGGGTATATAGGAAGACTGCATTTCCCTCTTCCCTCTTCATCTAAAAGTATAATCCAACTGGTTCATGGCCAGTAAAATGTGGTGGTAAGAACAGCAACCATTTCCACTTCAAATCTCTTTCAAATAATCCTCCTTTCTTGCCTGCCAGAGATCACATATAGAGGAGCGTGGCATTGAGACCAAGGGAGCTGAGTCACTACCAAGTTGGCGGGAGCTGCAAGGCAGTACCTCATAAAGAGAACCTGCTTAGCATGCCAAGTTCACCAGGTTAATTATGGTAAGCCCCGAGGTCTGTGGTACTGTCACGACAACAGTAATCGTTCAGATTAATCGCTGCTTTAAAATATGCAATGGTTAGGATGAAAAATCAGAATAAAGGCTGGATATGGTGGTGCAGGCCTCTAACTCCAGCACTCGGGAGGATCAAAGTTAGAGGCCAACCTGGTCTACAAAACGCGTTCTAGGACAGCCATATTTGCATAGTGAGACCGTGTCTCAAAAACCCAAGAAATAAACAAAATAAATACCATCTTTCAAAAAAAGACTTGATTACCTCTTACTATGTATCATTGTCTTCTGTTTGCATAAATCGGCTAATAAATGCATCTTACCAAGCATTATCACATTTCTATGTTGATCCTCATAGAAACCCAAGTTACCTACTTTATAAGACATGGTTATCTCGGTTAGGTCTCAAAACCCAGACAAACTGCTCAGGCACCTATTTAACATATCAAAGCAAACACTGGCTGCCAGGTTCTCCCGGGGCCTCAATCACAACCAGTTACAAGACCCTCGTGGCTGGCATACCTCGCCCCTACCCTAAATTTCTCCAGCCCAGATATTGGCTATCTGCCCTTTCCTATAATAACAGTCCAACCACTTTGGTTACCTGGCTTTTTCCATCTACCCTTTATCCTCCTGCCTCTTAGTCTGGCTCTCGGCTCTCCCCTCCCCTGTCCCCTCACATGGCTCAGGTCATGTTCACTCTGGGCTCTCCCAGATGTCCCTGCCTCTGGCTATCTCTCCCTTTATCTGCAATAAACCTTCTCCTCCACCATACCTAGGAGCCATCATTACCTTCCTTTTTATTTTTTCATTCAATCTCCAAAACAACTTTCACCCAAAGCATGAAGCCAGTGGCTGAGACAGGGCAACTGTCCTCAGTCTTACCCAGTGACAGGGTTAAGCTACACCGCACCCTAGTCCTATGGAACATCCCACCTAACTCACGGCACTCTAGTACTTTCCATTCAGTGTGTGTCCCAAAGATGATTGTGATCTTGACTCAAATAATTGATCTCTGCCAGGCAGCAGTGGCGCATGCCTTTAATCACAGCACTCGGGAGGCAGAGGCAGGTGGATCGTTGTGAGTTTGAGGCCAGCCTGGTTTACAGAATGAGTTCCAGGACAGGCTCCAAAACTACACAGAGAAACCCTGTCTCGGGGGAAAAAAAATTGAAGAATCCTCAATATAATATGAAAAACTGAATTGGGGGCTGGTGGGATTGCTGAGTAGCGAAGAGCACTTGCTGCTCTTGCAGAGGACCCCGGTTCAATTCCCAACACCTACATTGTGGTTGACAACTACCTGTAACTCCAGTTCCAGGGGATTTGATGCTCTCTTCTGACCTCCAAGGACACCAAACATACATGTGGTATGCATACATACATGCAGACCAAATGCTCACACATAAAATAAAATTAATAAATCTAATTTAAAAAACTGAATGGGGGGGGAGCTGGAGAGATGACTCAGTGGTTAAGAGCACTGGCTATTCTTCCAAAGGCCCTGAATTCGATTCCCAGCAACCACATGGTAGCTCACAACCATCTATAATGAGATCCAGTGCCCTCTTCTGGTGTGCAGGCATACATGCAGGCAGAACACTGTACACATAATAAATTAAATAAATAAATAAATAAATAAATCTTAAAAAATAAAATATAAATATTGAATTGGAAGAAACCAAGCCATTCTGAAAATGACCCCAATACATAAATCTAATATGAGAATATACCAACTTGGTTATATAAACTTGATCACTAGAAAGGGCAATATTTTAAAGAAATATAAAATTGGTATAAGTTACTGGATTCGCATCATTTGTTTTTAATGCTAGGGACTAAAATAGTAACATTTATAAAGGGGGAACAAATTTACCTAGCAACAGGAACAGTAACAGTAACCTTAATAAAGGGGAGACAAACGTACCAATGAAAGGCTGTTCCCCAGGGAACTGCCCATTGGCCACGTCTCTAACATACATCACCTACTCAGATGAACTTCCTAACAGTAAAAGGCGGCCCTGCAAAGCTCTCGTGTTACAAGAGTACAAATGTGACAACCGCCAAGGCTCGAGTCCCTTACCTTTATATATCTTTTCATTATCACACAAATGAAGAGTGAAGTAGGTATCAAGGAGCTGGTGGCCATTTCTATTGACGATATTCCGAGCAGCAATGTTCCGGAGATGTCGAAGACGCCGCTAAAACAGAACCACAAGTGAACAGGCATTCAGCTTTTCAGTCCTCTATGTTTTGGAAGCAGCAGTTCAAATAAAAATGGAGCATGACAGGTTGTCCCAGGCACTGCGTGTCGAGCCCACAGCATAACCCAGACTCGCTCTTATGCCTCAGCACGTCCTCGGCCAGACAGGACGCATACCTGCCTCTTCTCACTTAAAGAGCAGTGACAGGGCGGTGGTGGCGCACACCTTTAATCCCAGCACTCGGGAGGCAGAGGCAGGCGGATCTCTGTGAGTTCGAGGCCAGCCTGGGCTACAGAGTGAGCTCCAGGAAAGGCGCAAAACTATACAGAGAAACCCTGTCTCAAAAAACAAAAACAAAAACAAAAAAAAAAAAAAAAAAGCAATTACAGGCATGGAATGGAAACAGGTATGAAATATTTTGTTCTGTGTGCAGTGGAAACCAAAGATCAAAATGAGTGTCTTCCTCGATCACTTCTTCACCTTATTTCTTGAGACATGGTCTCTCCCTGAACCTGGGGCTCACTGTTCAGCTGGACGGATTGGTTGGTTGGTGAGCTCTGGGGATCTGCCTGTCTCCATCTCCCCAGAGCTGGACTACAGGAACACAGCGCCACAGGGGCACTCCACCACCACACCCAGCTTTTTACATGGCTGCTGGGAACCCAAACCCAGGACCTCATGCTTGGGTAGCAAGCACTTTACCAACTGATCCATGTTCTCAGTCCCCGAAATCTTGTTGAGAAAGCACAAATACTATGGAAGTGCAATCCACCTGCAAGAGTGTTCATATCCCTGGGACATAAACTAAGCAGAGACTTGGCTTTTCCCCACAGGCTTCAGATAGTTGTGACAAACATACTCCGCTGTTGTTAGTGCAGTCTAGATACCAGATCGTTTGTACAACTACAAGAGACTATAGGCAAAGAAAAAAAGTCTAACCGCAGTAACTCGCTGATATCCCAGACAGCCAATGGTCCCCTCCAGCAGCAGTCAGCCAGCCTCTATTTGCTAATTTCACTAGCCACAATGCTTGAATTATGTGGAGTCACCGAGTGAGAAACGCAAAAACTCCACGAGTAGAGCTTCAACGAGAATACAGAAGATGAAAAGCTAGTCCAGTCATGTCATAGCAGAAAGACCATACTGGCAGATCCGGGCATGGTGGCACACACCTGTAACCCCAGCACCTGGCAGACAAGAGACAGGATCCCCACATGTCCGAGGCCAGTCTGGACTACTATCAAGTTCTAGGCCAGCCAGGGTTACATCTCAAGACAGTTTCTCAAAAGAAAAATGATGCCAGTGCTGAAGCCTGGGCATATCATGTTCACCCTCAAAGTGAGTTCTCTTAGAGACTTAAACAGAGGTCAGCAACGTGGCTCAGTGGATAAAGCACTTGCTGAACAAGCCTGACAACCTGAGTTCAATCCCCAGGACTCACAACAACTCCACAAAGCTGTCCTCTGACCCTGACATGCCCACACACATCATACACACACACAAAAATAAATTAATTTTTAACAGGCACCAAGTACTCAGTGTTAAGTACACTTCACGCCCTCCCTTCCAGCTGACAGCCAGCCCATTCTCCTGAGGAACATCCATGTTCATCTATGCAGGCATCAGCTAAAAGAGCCTAGACCTTCTGTCCATTCACATGCCAACCAAATGCTCTCTCCCTGTGTACAGACCACAGTTCCTTAAGAAAGAAGGCCATTGTCTAGGGAGCTTCCCTAATGCTTCAGTATGAAAAACTCCAAATATACTTATGAACTTCTCAAGGGCTTACACTTACTTAACAGCCTTTCACACCCAAGATCATAGCCACTTCCTGCTACGTGTTTCACTAACTCCTTCATTCAGAACTTCTAACTGGGAGGTGGTGAGATTGCTCAGCGGGTAGAGGCACTTGCCACCAAGTCTGATGACCTGAGTTCAATACTGGGAACCTTCATGGTAAAAGGAGAGAACCGACTCTTCAAGCTGTTCTCTGATTTCCACACATTAGCCATAGCAGATGCATTATTTTTTTTTCAAGACAGGGTTTTGATGTGTAACAGTCCTGGCTGTCCTAGAACTCGCTTTGTAGACGAACTCACTGAGATCCGCCTGTCTCTGCCTCCCAAGTTCTGGGATTAAAGGCGTGTGCCGCCACCACAGCCCAGTGACAAGAATCTTCTGTAAACAACAACCACATTTCATTTCTTGCATGACTGCTAATGGGAAACACTGCCCAAACTCTCTACAATAAAGTGCATATACCCCATCATTGTCTGTGAAGCTTCTGCAATCTGACCTCTTCAAGGATCAATCAAAAGACTATGCAGAGGGCTGGGGATATAGTCCAGTGGCAGAGTGCTTGCCTAGCATGCACAAGGTACTGGGTTCAATTCCCAGCACTCAAAAAAAGAAATAATTGGGGCTGGAGGGGATGACTCAGCCTACTCCACTGGCCCTGAAGCTAGGAAGGGTCTAGGACCAGAGATGCTGGCTGCCACCTTTCCATCACAGTGCAACCAGAGAACGAAAGGGCCACAAGAGTCAAGACTGGGATTCAGTCATATCAACAAGTAGTCATTACAACCCTACGAATTCACAGTAATTTCATCACTATGAATTAGCCAAAGACCACGAGTTTGGAAAGGATTTAGTACAGTAACTATTAACTAATTTATCCAGGGCTGGGCATGTAGCTCAGTGGTAGAGCACTTACTTGCCTAACACATCCACACCCAACCCAAGGCCCTAGATTACATCTTCACCACTGCAGACAAAAAGACAGTTTTGATTTTGTTTTGTTTTTGTTTGTTAATCCCACAGAGCACTTAGTAGCAAAGCACAAAAAATAATTTGATTTGGTTTGATTTGGTCTGGTCTGGTTTTGAGCCAAGGTCTCTTTATATTGAACAGGTGGGTCTCCAACTCCTGGGCTCGGGAGAGCCTCCCGCTTCAGCCTCACTTCTCAGACGCCAGTCACAAGCCGCCAAGCAAGCCCAGCTCACATAAATGCTTTTAAATATCCCTATCTCTGTTGGGTGAATCCACTTCTGTTATATGATTTGGAACCCCAGCGCACACCGCATACAAGGCTTTACAGTCAGTCAAATCACTAGACTAACGGAAACCCAAAGCGATTTTCAGTAGTGACAATACCTGACTGGGCTTCTCTGTCCCTGTCAGCTGCCATCTTTCCCTTCCTGGTACCTGAAGTGTTCTGGCTTCTCAGGCGTAATGGTGCCCAAAGGAACTGAGGCATCCTTATCTCGTGCCTCATCACTGATGGAGACTCACTCAGGGAGGCTGAGGAGCAAAAGACGATGCTTTTCTTCTACCATCCCCTTCCTGTGCTCTTGTTTAAAAGCCAAAGGACTGTGGGTCCCCACCATTACCAGACAAAACCATCCCACAGGCAATTTGGATGACTCCTGTTATGATTTGGATATGAAGTGCCCCCAAGAGATTCATGTAGTGAAGGCTTGGTCCCCATACAACACTAGCTGGGGACCAAGCCTAAGTGGTGCTGGGGACTTTAGGAAGTAGAGCCTAGAAGTAGGTCACTAGGTCATGTCCTTGGGGTGTCTTATCTCTGCCTCAGTCCTGTCTCTCTCAGCTTCTTGTCATGAGGTGACTGGCTTCGGCCACACACCTCTGCTGCCATAAAAGCATGGTAAGCCATGGGTGCAGGATCAACGGAGCAAGAACTGTGAACTAAGACTTCTGAGTCAAATGAATCTTTCCTCCTTTTCAGCTGTCCTGTGAGGCTGGACACAGCAGCAAATGTCCTAGCGCTTTGTAAGTGGAGACAATCAGGAGTTAGAGGCCAGCCTGGGCTCCCTGACTGTACCAAAAGGAGGAGGAGGAAGAAGGATGGACAGAGGATAATTAGAATGTTCTGCCTGATAGTTCATTACAGCAACAAAAAGTCTAACACAATTCTCAAGTCATCAGTGAGGTATTTCCAAAACAAACTCTGAATCCAGTTTGTTTAATTTTACAAGAGCCATTACCGATCAACGACATACACAACAGTCGCTAATGCAAAGCCCAGGAAAAGGGGGGGGTGGGGGTGAAGATTACAAAAAGACAGGTCATGGGAGAAGAAATAAACCGTCAGTAAACACACAAAAAGAACCATGACCACCATTAAACATAAAAACCAAACACTCCTCTATGTGGCAGACTGGTTTCCAAACGCAGCTCACTGGTGCATCCCATACCCACGCTCCCTTGCATACTGTGTGATGCGATCACACCACAGTGAAGAAGTGTGCCGTATATTCCCAGCACCTTCACACATGGCAGATCTGTCACCATGACCCAAAGAATTCTGGGTGACTATGATGGCATGAAGTCATAAACAGAGTACGGCGTCCCCCATCCTCTTGGGATGCTCTTCCTGGGAACCCCACCATCATATAGCACAGAGGACAAGAGCTGCATGGAAGGACCTCACTGTGTTCTTCACAGCCTCAGCTGATCCCAGGAGGCAGCCAGGCCTGCAGCCTCTGAGCCTCCAAAAGTGACACCCAGCAGACACAAGTTGTTTCCACAAGCCCGACTGCGGATTTAGGAGCAAAATAAGTGGTTTAAGCCACTGATTTCTTTAGTTGTTACACAGCAGCAGATAACTAAAGAGGTCGATCTGACTAAACAGGCCAAGGCCGACACAAGTAAGAAAAGCAGTATAAATTGTTCACTTGAAGCAAGGACACTTAGACATTACCAAAATGTTCCAGTGCTGTTTAAAAAGCAAAAATTCAGTAAACATGCCTAAATGTTAATACACCCATACGACGGAAAACATATTACCATTTTTAAAAGGTCACTAAGTATGGGTATGAAATGCCAAGGGAAAAAATGTTAACTATTCATAGAAAGAATACAATTCTATTCCCTGAATATCAGAGATCGGGGTCTGCAAGCTGGAAAGGGTCACAGAGTGACTTCTAAGCTTTCCAGGGCACATCCAGCCTCTCTGCAATTTCTTTCTGATCTGCTTACAGCCCTTTAATGACGTAAATACCATCCTCAGCTCACCGGCTGTTGGGAAAGCCACTCTGGTGTGCTGGCTGCTAGTGCAGACGCTGTGAGAAGGTTTCTTCACAGCATCTGCGTTACAACTGTCTTCACACTTGTCCCGGAGCCCTTCTCTGTTCACACTTGCACTCCTGGCTTCATTTCTTCCTTCGTTCAGGCATTTATTCTCAGTCTGGAGCCACACTCACTGGCAGCTAAATGCTAAGACCCAAGTTAGCTCAGGTAAATTCAGACTCCGGTTCATCTGCTTTAACTTTATGGAGGACAAGAAAATGAAACGTTGAAGAAAATGTGTTTCCCACGTTTCCAAAGAGGACAAAGACACTCAGTCACTGAAACAGGGACGTAAGCTCAATATCAAGTCAGACAGAGTTTTCAAAACCAGAAACGCCCCTTGGGTGCTGCAACACTTTCCACGGTTTCTCAGCCTCCGGTCCCACCTGAAAGACTCCCTGGGAACGTTCTGAGAGATGAATGCTTTAGAAACGAGGGCTTAGCCTCCAGCCCTAATCAAATGGTGCCAAGAGTCACTGTCACAGACTTAACCCAACAGCACATCCCCCATGAACCACTTCACAGTTCTTGTTCGTAACTGAGCGCATCCTCTGGCACAGATTACACAGCTCTCAACTGGAACCTTTAACATTAACTCTGCTTTCCAACTCAAATCAGCCCAAGCATTAGTTTAACAAAATCACTTACTGAGCACTACTAAATTATGAAACAGGCTTCTCCATGGCAAAAACAGAGAAACCATCGGAATGTCGGGCATTTCTTTACTATCTTACCTCTACCCTATTCACCTTCAAGCTCGGCTCGAACCTGCTCCTTTTCTCCATTTACCCTCTGCCTTGCTCTGAGGAACAGGGCGCTGGGGTGACAACCAGCACAGCCATCTACATCTCCTGCCCCCTCCTTCCTCAGGAGCTCAGTCCTCCCATCTCACTGATACTGTCTTCATACACTATGCTTAGGCACTGTGGTGTTGTGGGATATTTTGATCACACTCTGATGCCAATAAAGTTAAATCAGGGGGTGGGGCCAGCGACTACCTGACCAGAATCGGCCATAGAGGAGCCAGCAATTTGAATAGAGAAGACTCACAGGAAGGAAAGGGAGAGGACTTCAGCTTGGCTTCCTTTCGGGTCTGGGACAAGGGAAAAGACCTGTCTCTTGCAGTGTCTCTGGCCAGAAAGCAAGGTCAGCCAGGTGCTACTCAACCTCTCTGAGGTAGCAGTTTTCACGCAGTCTTATTGATTAATAGAATGATAAAGACTTAATTTAAACCTATATATTGTGACTGGGAGCCCTGACTGGCTGCTGGGGCACTGACTGCGGGGCTGTGGGCCCTAAGACCATAATTAAAATATCAGTAAATTCATGTAGCCAACAGACAAACATCACTGTGGGGAAGAAAACATGGCACTCCCTCAGTTCACAGTATACAAGTACAAGGTACATAAGGAATAGAAGTTCGAGCCCAGGTGTGGCAGCCCACACTTACAACCCAGGAAACCCAGCGCTCATGAGGCAGAGGTAGAGGACCCAGTTGGAGGGCAGCCTAAGCAACAGCAAGTTCCAGGCCAGCAAGAACCTCTCTCCAAACACTTCTTAAAAAATAAAAAAATAAAAAAATAAAAAAAGAGCCAGGTCTGCAAAGCAAGTCTCAGGACAGCCAGAGCTGTTAAGAAAAAACAGACAGAGGCATGATGATGCACAGCTGTAATCCTAACACCTTTATTTATACTGCCATTTTTTTCAGTACACTGAAATTTCCATAATAAAATACTACCGAATAAGGACTGAAAGGATCTTAGAGTGAAAGGCTTTTTCAAGTTTAATAGGGCGACAAATTCGACTATGTGTTTGAGGATACAGAAAATTATTTTAAAAAAGGAGAAAAAGGAATTAAAGACAACTTCTAGAGAAATGACAAATAATCAATAAAGGTGTTAGAGCAGCGGAGCAGTCCTTCACACGTGCTCACACACACACACACACACACACACACACACACCCCATCCTTCACATGTACTCACACCCACACACACATCATACTGTCCTTAGCTTCACACGTGCTCACACCCACACACACACCACACTGTCCTTCACACATACTCACACCCACAAACACACATCACACTGTCCTTCACATGTGCTCACACCTACACACACACACATACTCACACCCACATATACATCACACTGTCCTTCACATCTATTCACACCCACACACATCACACCATCCTTCACATGTACTCACACCC
>CABHPQ010171408.1:54181-74230 GCA_902168405.1 Peromyscus aztecus | reverse complement strand
GCATTTATATGTTGATAGTATTTCTTAAAACTGAAGTATCACAAATAAACCAATTTGAGAATTAAAGTTAATCAGATCATTTTGAACAAATTTATTAGAGCATTTTATACTATTGTACAAAAATACTAAACATGTACATTATTTGTCTTTCAGGTATGATAACGCTATAGGTTTTTACATGTAACCATTATGTGAACATAGACAGTATTATCATTTGGGTTAGGGTATTCCCTCCAGACTTCATGCTGACATTATTCAGTGCAACAGCATTAGGAGGTACGACCTCATGCATGCAATTAGATCTTTATAGAAGTGGCATTTAAAACAGAGAGTTTGGCTATTTACACTCCTGCTTTCCCTTTCACCGGAGGAGGAGACAAGAGTTCTACCCTTCTATACAATGCAACAACCTGTGACCACTCAATAACCTTCAGCACACAAGAAAGTCTCACAATACTTTGTTGTTAGTCACATCAACCTCTAGACTTCTAGTCACAAGAAGAATCTCTTATTGATAACTCATGCAGTCTTGGAAATTATGTTACAATCCCACAAAATAAACAAGCAAACAGCCACCATGGAGCTAGAAGAGGTTATCAACTTAAAAGAGAATTTGGAAGAAGATGGATAATCATTAATTCCTTCTGTGAGAAAGAATTCCTTCTTTGAAGAAATAGAGCTGTTAAAGAAGCAATGACTAATTAAAATTTCCAAATATTATCTTCATTAGATACAATATGGATTATAAATACAATGGCGTGAAATATGATGTCCATATAATATACCCCAACACACCTTTCTCATGTTATATTACATTCTGCCAAATTCTGCAGAGCTTCCATTTTCTATCCTCTTTTACCCTGGAATAAATTCTGTCCCTGATTTTATACTGCTGAAAATTCTTTATCCACCAGTCCCCATTTTACTGGTTACTATTCTGCCGCTGTGATAAATCAGCATACACAAGCCAGCACGCACATGAAAGATTTTATGTGGGTTGAAGGTTCCAGAGGGATTAGAATCCATCATGGCTGGAAACCCTGTGCCATGCTGCAGGCAGGGCAGCAAAAGCTGACTTTACATCTTCAAGAGAAAGAGCATAGCAGTGAATAAATACAAGGGGAGTGAGGATTTGAAGCTCAAGGTCTTTCCCTAATGTGGTGCCACATCCTACAATAAAATTACGAGATGTAAATGTCCTCCAACAGTGCACCAGCTAGTGACCAAGTGGTCTAGTGTTCCAGAACATAAAGAAGATTCCTAATTCAAAAGACCACACCTGCTAAGTAAGATCTGTCCCCTCCTTCGATTCTTATTTATTTTTGTCTCTTGGGCAGTCTCATCTTTGTAATCTCATTTTCCTTCCATGGACACTTCAAGCAAGATTGTCATTGTCATAACTTAGACTTCTCACATATTTATTTTTAATTATTCCTCTTTTTGAGACTATAATATATTTATATCATTTCTTTCTTTCCTTTCTCCCTCCAAATTCTCTTATATACATACATATGTGTAGCAATATATGTATATATTCTGTCTTTCTTTCAAGTTCATAACCTCTATTTTCATTAATACTTTTATTTTTAATACCTACTGTAATAGGTGTTAAATAGTATAAGAAGTGCATGCAACTATACTTTGGCATTCTCTCTCTAAAATTTTTGTGACTATAAAGGAACTGAATGTTTTACTTATCTTTGAGCTATACTATTCTGATTAGTACCTGTTGTTCAAGTCTTAGATGGTCTTATTAATAAAAAATTTGGAACTAGATATTGGGGTGAATGCTGAAAGATCAGAGAAGCAGAGCAAGCCACAGCCAACTTCTCAGCTGATCCTGTTTCCTCAGACTGAAAGACTCTGAGTCCTCACCTGAAAGTATCTCAGCTGAACTGTTTTAGTCCTTGTTTCCTCACACCTTATATACCTTTCTCCACCCTGCCATCACTTCCTGGGAATAAAGGCGTATGTGCTTCCCAGTACTGGGATTAAAGGTGTGTGTTATCACTGCCTGGCTCTGTTTCCAGTGTGGCCTTGAACTCATAGACATCCATACAGATCTCTGCCTCCTGAGTGATAGGATGAAGGGTGTGTGCCACAATTGTCTGGCCTCTATGTCTAATCTAGTGGCTGGCTCTGTCCTCCGATCCTCAGGCAAGTTTATTAGGGTACACAATATATCACTACAGTACCTGATTCATCACAGGTATCTCATGGAAGCATTAATCTTTGTAGTAGTTCATGTTCTTTATGTTTAATCTTAAATTTTCATAGCAGTATTTTATATACTAAAAATCTGTGCTATGTGATTCAACCTTACATGTCTTAAAAATTTTATATGTGATGTGATTTTATTCATAATTCTTAGACATTATATCTCACAAACAACATGACTAGATTCAAATTACTAAGCCTTAATGATTTAATAGCTATAGCAAATCACTTGCTTAATGTTTTCTTCTTTTATGCAGAATTAAATTTAAGTATATTTGTTACTAATGACATTTTATCCAACAGGGATAAAGATGAAAGTCATTACAGTCTGAGCAGAAGAAGGGCAGTGACCATGGGGAATACTGATCTGTAATAATGAGAATTCAAAGGTACATAATAAGTTCTACCTTGTAGTTGTGCCTACAAGTTACTAACAAAAATCATCACTATCTACCACTTTTGGTCATGTCACAAGCAGATAAAGATATAAAATTAATAGTTTTAAGATTTTCATGCAATATTATACTATAAAGCATAGGATACTGAAGTATTATTGCATTTTGAAAATTACTTGTTTTCATGTTTTTAGAAATACTTTTGGTAAATTTAAACAAAGTATATAATATACATGATGAAAAAGATGATAAAATTCATCTGCACAATTATATAACCTATAAACAGTTTTAATAGAAACAATTGGACTTTCCTCACATTATAATAAAACTTAATTATAGTATGTTAAAGAGTATCAATATATTGTGTATCAGAAAAGAATCTGTTTTTAATACAAGGTGGAAAAGATCAGTGTAATAGATGAATAACCCCTTTTTTGGTTGTTTGTTGTGTTGTTTACTTTAAATAAAGTAAAAGGTTTAGCAAGTGAAATAGTAAAATATAATAAGCTAATACAAAACCACATCAAAGTTGGACAAGGCAAGCAAACAGAAGGAAAAGAGGCCCAAAAGAAGGCACAAGACTCCATTCATTCACACACTCAGAGTCACATAAGAATACTAAGCCGGGAAACTCATATATACACGGTGGACCTGATGCAGACCCGTGCTGGCCCTGTGCTTGCTGCTTCAGTTTTTGTGAGTTCTTATTACCTTTGTTCAGTTGATTTACAGGGCCTTGTTATCCTTGTTTCCTCCATACCCTTGACTCTTACACTCTTTCTTTATCCCCTTCCATGGGGTACCTTGAGTTCTACAAGGAGGGATGATAAAGATAGCCTGTTAAGAGCGCTGTGTTCCAAAGTGTCTCTGTGTAATGTCTGGCTGTGGATCTCTACATTTGTTTCCATATGCTGCAGGAGGAACATTCTCTGATGATAGCCAAATAAAGCACTGATCTGAGTGTAGCAGGATATCATAAGGGCCACTGTATTATTACTTTTTTATTTTAGAAACGTAGTATTTTTTTAACCATATCTCTGGGCTCAGGCTTTGCCCAACAACTGATGGAAACAGATGAAGACCCACAACCAAAAATTAGGTGGAGCATGGGGAATCCTGCAGAAGACGGGGAGAAAGATTCTAAGAGAAAGACGGGTCAAGGACACTATAAGCAAACTGACAGGATCAACTAACCTGGATTCACTGGGGCTCACAGAGACTGAATTGACAACCAGGGAGCCTGCATGGGAGGAACCTAGGCCTAATTATAGCTATGTAGCTTGGTCCTCTTGTGTGGTTCATAACAGTCGGAACAGGGGCTTCTCTGACTCTTTTACTGCTTTTGGGACCCAGCTCCTCCTGCTGGGTCACCTTGCCCAGCCTTAATACAAGGGGAGCTGCTTAGTCTTACTGCAACTTGATATGCCAAGTTTTGTAGATACTCCTGGGAGACCTGCCCTTTTCTAAACAGAAACAGAGGAGGGGAGGAAGAGTGGAGGGTGGTGGGAACAGGGATGGGGGTTAGGGAAGGGACTTAGAGGAGAGGAGGAAGGGAAATTTGGGGGGTGGTGTGCTGTGGGATGTCATGTATGCTGTGAATATATGTTGCTATGATTGATTGATAAATAAATACTGATTGTCCAGTAGCCACAGAGGAAGGATAGTGTAGGCAGGACAAGGAGAGAAGGGAATGCTGGGTGGAGGAAGACTGATGGAGGAAACGCCAGCCTGCCATTCAGGGAGCCACATGTAAAGGCAACAGGTAAAGCCACGGAACACGTAGCGACATAGATTAATAGAAATGGGCTGAATTAAAGTGTAAGAGCTAGTCAGTGGTAGGCCTGAGCTAATGGTCGAGCAGTTTAATTAATATAAGCTTCTGGGTGGTTACTTTATAAACGGTTGCGGGGGTCTGTGGGGCTGGGCAGGACTGGAGAAAACTCCAACTACAGTGGTGGAAGAAATAAAATACTGAGTAACAGGCTGTGCCAGGCATGGAAGAGTAAATGCCTCTCAGGGTGGGTAGGAAGTATGTTCAAAGCGGGGCAAGTTTGGGGATTTTGAGGACAAACTTGCTGCAGAATGGGAAATAAGTAGCTGGAAACAGCATGGAACAGCATGCACTAGGCTGTGGTGAAATAGTACTGCCCGACATAGCCCCCTCTGACCATTTACAGATGGAACAGGATTCTGCCTTTCATCCCGCTGTATTTTTCTTACCATTTACTAGCTATTGGTGGCATGATACCATCTATTTGTTCGTTGTCCATCTCTCACACAAGAGATGTAAACAGTATCCAGGCAGATACTGTCCAGGGCTGTGTCTCAGAGCCTAGAACTCTGTAGCACGCAATAGACGCTCAATGAGTAAACATTGTCTCAAAAACAAAAAGTAGTATTTGACTTTACCACAGATCTCTGGGCTTTCTAGGCTCTTGTTCTTGGTCATCCAAGCAGGGTCAGGTATGTGTCCCACCTCATGAAGGTGAGCCCCTGTGAGCCCTGCTTAGTTGATACTGTGAGCTATGTTCTCCTGGTATCCTCGACCTCTCTGGCACCCACAATCCTCCCTGTCCTTCTTCTGTGGGGTTTCCTGAGCTTCAAGGGAGTCTCCAATGTAGATTTCCAATTTGGGCTCTCCCTGCACCTAATGTTTGGCTGTGGGTCTCTGCATTTGTTCCCATTAGTTGCTAAAGGAAGTTCAGGTGACCATTGGGTTAGACACTAATCTATGAGTATAGCATAATATCATTAGGAATCATTTCATTGATTTTCTTGTCTATCCTAGGTGTCCGGGCTGTCAAGTCTACAGTTCCTGGTCATCCAAGCATTGTCAGACATGGACTCTCTTTCCTGACGTCGGCCTCAAGTGACTTCCCATATATTCTAACATGACTTACACTCACAATGCTCCTCCTACTTGAGGCTTTCATGTACTGTACTTGCATCTTCATTCTCAAACTATTAAGAATCACAAAAGCAATGTGACTCCAAAGTTCATGAGATTGGCTCATCAGGTTTCCATTTCCACTTTTATCAACAGGTCACTTTTACTCAAGACTTCTTGAGGGCAGTGCATTTGAGCAAGTTTCTTTACAGAAAAGCAAAAAATCATAAGGGCTAAGAAGAGGAGAACTCAGTGGCCCATATGAGGCAGGATAGTAGGCAGAAGAACAGATTCCGTGAAATACCTGTCATAGAGATGAAATCTTTGATAAACTGAAATCATAGAGTATGGAACAAAATACCAGCTGCTACAGCAATCAATTGTGGGTAAGTTTGAGGATGAAAATGTTGCATAAGGATGAAAATAATGACAGCAATGATGGAAACTGAGTCTATGGAAGTCTTCCTAACTAATTTTATGTTACAGAGCAAGAAAAGAGTAGAATAAGAAATTAACCAAAATTTTAAATGCCAGTGCACCTAGCTCCAATGCTTTTTTCTTTGATGTGATTTGATTTTAATCTAATGTCTAATGGGACTGAGTACTATCAGAGTGTCATTAAATGTGTCAAGACGTTAACTCCTAAAGATTATATGTATATGACATATTAATTTAAAGGATCTACAGTATTTCTAAGTAGTCATCAGCTGTTTGTTTGGGGGTTGTTTTTGGTTTGTTTTGATTGTCTTTTTGGTTTTTTTGATTATGTGTTTTTGCTTTCAGAATCTCCTGTAATATTGGGTGGCCCATCATTATTTCCTTGAAGAATGCTACCTATTGTGGGGCAGTTGCTTGGCATCCTGAAGGAAGCCACAGGCCAACTGAAGGAATTGTTAAGATAGATGAGTTCAGATAGCAGTATATTTTAATTTCTCCATTGTGAAGCAGAGCTCTAGTGTGTGGGCTAATGATCCATTTAGAGGTTAAGCATTCCATGTTTAAATTGACCTAACTTTTCAAATTAATCTAACTTAATACTTCCTCATTAAATTCTCAACTTCTAATTCCACACTGCATTAGATATTTTTGTTTCATATAATAAGAAATGTGGATTAAATAAAAACGATAGATTAAGTCACCAAATTTTTAAGTCACATACAAAATTATGCTTTAGTATTAGAAAAAAAAGATATTTTAAGTAGCCTTAGTACAACTAAGCTGATTATCATGACCCTAAGTTTAGGATTATTAAAGTACATGGAAGTCTAATTTCTTATTTTTTAATCTTGGATTTAGAAATAGGAGAAATCCTTCAACAAAAGTAGACTTCTCTTTATTTGGGGGAAAAAAAATGTGAGCAGCTAAGTTTAACCAGTTTTATCCCTAACATTAATGGGAGGAAATGGTGAATCCAGCAGAAAAAGTAACAAAAGTAAAAACAAACAAATAAAAGAACATTGCCTTCATCTTACAGCACAGATAGAAAAATGAGAAAAGGGATGTCTCACTCATCTCCAACTCCTTCTTCTCTTCTCAGTCTTTGCTCTTTGTGACAGATCATCTGGGTTGAGAGATGCAGGAATGAAAAACAGATGCCTGAATGCTTCTCTTTCTGCACAACTTCTAATGTTTCTCATTTCTTTTTTTTTTTTTTTTTGGTTTTTCGAGACAGGGTTTCTCTGTGTAGCTTTGCACCTTTCCTGGAACTCGGTCTGTAGACCAGGCTGGCCTCGAACACACAGAGATCCGCCTGCCTCTGCCTCCCGAGTGCTGGGATTAAAGGCGTGCGCCACCACCGCCTGGCTCATGTTTCTCATTTCTAACTAATTCTTATTTCTTATTGGCTACAGCATCCATCATATAATTTAATATATTTGTTTAACATATTTTCTATAAAAATTAATAATGAAATCATTTACAAGGTTAGAGCAAGGCCCTAATTTCCTAAGTGATACTGTAGACATTTTAATGAGAAGTTGTAGGATTTGAGAGTGAGACACAACAAATTTTACTAAAGAACGTTCTACTTCTACTTGCCCTTATTATATCTTTTCTTGACAGAGAGTCTCATTATGTATTCCTAGTTGACCTGGAATTCACAGTGTAGACCAGGCTAGCCTTTATTTTACAGAGGTCAAATTTCATCTGTCTTCTGAGTGCTGGGATTAAAGATGTGTAGCAGCTAGTCTGACCTTATAATGATTTTTTTTTTAAAGTGAGTTTAAATACTTTTGATTCCCAAAGAGTAAAGGAGTAAAGATGTGCCTAAGATGCAAGAATATACACCATACCTGTACACACACACACACACACACACACACACACACACACCATGCTTTCATCACGTTTCATTTTTACAGTAGACAAATATGGAGAATGAATAGCAAAGTAGAGTAAAATACTTATCTGATCCAACTCATTAGTAATGACTTCCATAGCTTCATCAAGTACAGTGTGGAGAATGTGGTAAAATTAGTAAGCTTCAGAAGTTACAGTGGGAGATTCAAAATGACATC
Source organism: Peromyscus aztecus (assembly GCA_902168405.1). Taxonomy (NCBI): domain Eukaryota; kingdom Metazoa; phylum Chordata; class Mammalia; order Rodentia; family Cricetidae; genus Peromyscus; species Peromyscus aztecus. The sequence continues at coordinate 66,215 of CABHPQ010171408.1, read as the reverse complement.
TTTTTTCCATTTTGAGTGACAGGAAGACTCTTCATCCATGGGAAGCGCTCAGTATACATCACATTTTAATTTGCTAGATCATTGCCTAAATCATATGCTATGCATTGACTACTACTCCATACCCTTTATATTTCAGTTGTGATCCAGTCTATATTTAGAAGATATTCAATATTTTGAAATATATCTAGATTGTAATTAAATGAAAAAACACTATGATTCCCTCCTGTTAATTAATGAAAATTATGTTATCTTAATTTTTATTAATAGAAGATGAATGAGAAATACATGTGTAATAGAATATGCCTTAAGATTTTTGACCAAAAATATTTACTTTATTAGTCTTTACTCTGTTTTTATCTTTTATCCAACTAGAATTACTATTCTCTCCTCATTTTACATTATTCCAATCACCACACACACAAAGCATATGCTGTAGTCATTACATTAAATGTACTTCAAGGCTATTGGAGAGATATTGCCAGAATTCAGCAAACCAAAGAAAAAAGTTTTGAGAGCAAAGTAGAGAAAAGATCAGTTTTGCTATCCCCATAAGACATTACTCTCTCTATCAGTAGACATTTATTCAAAACTCATAGTATTTTGAAATATTTGGTTTGCTCAAACAATTTCAGTAAAGAAAATTATATAGTATCTTTCATTAAAACTGTACATTATAATGCCTAGAGATGGGTTAGTGGTACAGTGCTTGTATAAGCATAACTTTATTCTAAATTAGATCTTCAGTATCCAAGTATCTAAAAATAGATTCCTACTTGGATAATACATTATTCTATAAACCATTCAATGTTATAAAATATACAAATTTGTTTTATTGGAGAAATATAGATTATATATTTGTGATGCAAATTTTGAGAATGATACTGAAGTCAGATACTATAAAAAATAATATTAGAGGATACAATGAACAAAAGATAGAAGTCAGACTTGGAACGAAGCCTCTCAAGAACTCTATGGGAATGACTGTCTAATATTTCTGACATAATTTAAGCAAACAATGATGAAAGTATAAATGGTTTATCATGAGAGTTAGCAGTTATCACTGTATTTAAAAAACACTAGAGAAGAATATAAAGCTACAAAAAAGAAATAGAAGTTAGTGTTTTCAAAAAGTGACAGTATAAGTATTTCAAAACTTTAATCTCCAGCAGACAAGAATTATATCTTAAATCTATTTGTCAAAGGAAACAGTGATGATATTTCACTCCAGTATGCTAGGATCCAATCAAATCCTTTACTAGAGAATAAATGATAATAGACAAAGTCAACTATGGATAGAGTTGAATTAGAATTTAGTAAAGTGGTCCACATCAGAAATAGAAGGTAGATGACTCTGAGATGGTTATGAAAATTCTGAACTGAGTCATCTTTGGGAAATAGTGATCACAGAATTTGCTTCCTTTTAGTAAAATAACAGAATGAAGACTGCTGGGAAAGCTCACTAGGATGAAAATGTGGGCAAAGATAAAGCTGGAAAGAGATATCTGTGCAATAGTGTGTTGTAAGTTGTAAATTATAAAATGAATCTACGAAGAACATTCCCCCTCCATTTGTTCGTGGACCTAGTTACAGGTACACTGATAACTGAATATCTGTGTTCTCTTAAAATTCGTGGCTAGATCCTTAATTCTGAGAATATAATCAGCTGAAGATCACACCACATGAGAGTAATTACATAAAGATAAAGTTCTAAGGGAGCCAGTACAATGGGACAAGTAGCCTTCTTCCTCTTTATTCCTCTTTCTCCTTCTCCTTCTCTTTGTCTTTCTCCCCCGCTTCCTCTTCCTCTTTCTCTCTTCTGATATACAAGCATGCCAAGGAAAATCCATGTAAAAAGATAAAGCAATGATACTTATCTGAAAACCAGAGGAAGACAGCCTTCACTAGACACTGAGTCAACAAGCACCCTGGAAGAATATAGGCAAAAAAATAATGTTTTCTTCTCATAGTTTAATATTCATGTTCATTTTGTATATTTTTCTAAAATTTGTGCCAAATGTAGTAGTTATCTCCCCAATAGGATTATACCCTACTTTTCATTGTAAAATATTATTTTATCAGTTTATTATTCAATACTCAAAATATTAGGTAAGCAATCTTGTGCCAATGATCACAGAATATTAACTTTCTGCTATATTAATCACTACTATAGCGATTAATACTATTGAGAAATGGGAAATTTGGCTAGTGATACTGAACAAATGCATGTTAAATTATATCTAGAGAAAATTAGATGTTTGTGTGTGTGTGTGTGTGTGTGTGTGTGTGTGTGTGTGTGTATGTGTGTGTGTGTGTGCGTGTGTGCGCACGTGCTAGGGACCAAATTAGGATTTTGAACATGAACAACAAGCAATCTATTACTAAGCTATACAACTAGTCCCATAAATTTAATTGAATTCATGTAAATGGTATCTTATCATATTGTTAAATGATGCATAATTGCACTTATACAGGTTTTCTTACTTATTTGCTTTTGAATCTTGGGACATAAAATATGTTTTAATTTCTAAAATTCTGACCATCTGTTTATTGTAATTTTGCACAGAATAATATCAATGTTATTTTTCCTTTTTAGAGTATACTTAATCATATTCTATTTCATATTTAGACTAGACATCTTGTATATGGAAAATCTGTGAATGTCAATTTATAATTCCTATACACTGTGTGGCATCATTTCATTTATTTGAATTGGCCAATATTTCAAAAACATCATCTACTTTAAGGACTTCCTTTACTTCTGTAAAAATTTCTAACAATTCATATATGCTCCCACTTAAGGCTTGAGTCAATTTGTTACTCTGTTCTAGTCAAACCTTCTTAAACAGATTTGCTAGGCTGTTCTTGGTATTTATGGGTATTATAATATCTTTCAGGTTCACTTTCCAAAATTTTGACACATATTCTCTAGTAGTTTTCTAAGCAAAAGTTGTAAGGAAAAAAATATTAATCCATCAAATGCAACCTATTTTTCTTCCTCATATTTAATTAATATTCTGACTAAATATAATTATCATGATGTTTTGAAGATGTTGCTTTATTTTTTACCTCCATTCAAGCAAGCTGATGATCTGGATGGAAATGTGATTCATGTTGGCTTGTTAAAAATGTTTACTCTCTGAAACATGATTGTAAGGTTTATATTTAATCATTTTTAAATTTCTACAGTTGTATATTTCCTAATTTCACCTGCCTGAGAGAATTTTTGAATTTGAACCTCTCTTCCTTTAGCTTAGTACATCACTATAATATATAATCATGTTCTTTTGTTTTCTGTTTTTTTTCTCTTTGAAACTAAAATATCTTGGATTACTTCATTGTCTGGTTATTGAAAAAGAATTTCTCTTGCCCAAATAATTCCTTCCCTTTTTTTAAGGTATCACTCACTATTCACTCTCAGCCATCAGTATTCTTATCCACAATTTTTATATTGAATTCAAGAGTTAGTCAAAATAAAGTGCAGGAGCTTATTTGGGGAGCCTTGAAATCTTGAAATTCCTGTTTCTGATTTCCTTTACATTAAAAATATTTAATTAATGATAGCTATTTCAACATCAGTTTCTCGATTGCAGGTATAAGGATGAAAAAATATTTATAAAAAATTATTAGGATAGATAGAATGTTTTCTTTAAATTTGCCAAATATAAATAAACTAGATATTGTAACTATAATTCCTGCTTGATAACTGTTTTGTTATATGTAATTTTACTATGTTAAAATTAAAACCTTCACAGGAAAGGGAAAGTGTGGTGAGATGTTTTTCTATATGCTATGAAAATGTGTTGCTCTGATTGGTTGATAAATAAAGCTGAATTGGCCAATGGCAGGGCAGGATGGAGCCAGGCGGGAAATTCCAAGAGAGACAATGAAAGGAGAAAGGAGAGGCTAGAGAGATGCCCAGCCTGCCACCAGGAGAAGCAAAATGCAAAAGTACCAGTAAACCACAGCTACATGGCAACATATAAATTAATAGAAATGGGTTAAGTTATAATAGCTAGCCAGCAAGAAGTCTGCCATAGACCATGCAATTGGTAATTTAAAAAAAAAATCATTAAGAGTGTGCTGGAGACCTGCTTCAGCAGGGGATTGGGGAGTGGAGAGGTGTAGAGATGGGTATTGGGGTGGGGAAGTAGGTAGGTAAGTTCAAATCCCAAACAGCCTGTGTTAAGTCATTGGGGGCAGGGACAAGGAGTGGAGGCACAGAAACTGAGGAACTGAGGGTTAATAAGGTTGGCTACCCACAGCATTTAATTGAGAAAAGATTATGCCTTTTATATTGTATAGTTGCACATAGGATTAAAGGGGAGACAAGTGTTATGTGAACTAGGGTGTAGCTTGAGATCAGGGATTGAGGAAGCTAGCCTTGACCTTGACGAGAGGGCAGTCATATTGTTAATGAAAGGGCCATAAGTTCCTTTTGCTAGAGATAAGAAGAATGACTGCTTTATCAAGCAGGAACTTTCCTCAAGCTCTCAAAGGAAAGGACACCCTTATCCTAATGCCTGACCTTGGGATAAGGACTTATGGGGATCAGACACCATATTATAGTTTCTTAGGCTTACTATATGTGCCTGTTTCCCTAGGTAACAGGTCCTGATGTCTTACTCTTTTTGCATTATACTGGACCATTCTGATTTCTCTATATTTTTTAACTGAACACTTGCCCTTAATGGCCTCAGGCTCTGGATCTGAATTGTAGGTGTTGCATCCTTGGGATCAGGTGTGTCTAGTAAATCTCAAACTTTCCTGTTCTTGGTGTAATTAGGAGGGCACATTGGAATTCCTGGATCCACAGTAGCAGGGATTTTTTCCTAAAGAATTATTTTATTTAGAGAAGTTATCATTGTACAAATATAACCTTTACGAAAGCCCACACAAAATTTTCCTAGGGAAAAGCATTAATATTGAGAATCATTGAAAATGAAAGTTAAAAGGTGCTGGAGAAGTGAGGTCTGAAATGTTGAAATGCTAGAACTCTGTCAAGCAGCAATGGTCGCCATGTATTTATTTTGATTCAAATTTATTTTTCAGTACATACTTTTCTGCAAATTGCTTTTAGGCCATTTCTATATTGTTTATCTTAGATTTTCTATTTTACATATAAGAGTTACTTATAAAATAATTCTGATAGATGTATATTTTAGGAAGCTTTTGGAAAAAAATGACTGTTATATCTATTCTATTAGAATTTCCCGATTCTGGGGCTTTCATCTAGGACAAGAATCTATTCTTCTTTTCTAGAGATCTAGTGTTAAGACTCCTTCTGTAAAAGTAAGTCCACATTACCATTTTCATCTTCAGTATAACTTCATTTCAGTTTTACTTGGGGTTAAACATTGGACTTTTCAAGTATTAGCTTAGCAAATTTGCATATGTTGGCATTGGAAGTGAAGATTGATATTATCACAAATCTGTACTTACATGACTGTTTTTACAAAATCTTTTGACTCTTCCCTAAAAAAAAAAAAAATATTTGAACTGTGAGGACAGGCATGTGCTTGGAAAGTGAGCAATACCAAAGCAGAGTGAGACTCTACACAGGTGAAGGAGGTCTTTCTTAAATGGAAGAGGATCCATAGACTCTGGCCAAGCTCAACCCCAAAAGCAGCACACTCTCTGGGAAAAGTAAAGTTCATGAAATTTAATCAAATTGTCATGTTGCTTGAAAGAGTTCCAGAGAGACTGTTAGAGGAAACATTTTTGTAAATAGGAGGGATGATTGTTACTTATTATTTTAGTGAGATGTCAAATAGAACAATACTGACTCTTGTATTCAATGTAAAATTGTAGACAAATATACAGATAGCTGAGAGTTGAACAGTGAGTGATATTTTAAAGTTCAATGGGAGAATAAGTGCATACTTTTTCTTTCTTCCCTTTCCATATGGATTAAAATATAAGAAAATACTTGAAGAAAGTTATGACTTGAAGAATAAGACTGTATATCTGTAGACAAAGCTTTAGATGGATTACTGAATGATGAACAGCAGATGTAATCATAATGACAGATATGGTAGCTCAGAGCTTAGCAGAAAAGGGATGTTACTGTGGACATGTGAGCTGTTCATTTTTCATTCTGAAGCATTTTTTTTTCATCCAGTAATCTCATGAACACAGATGGAGAAAATGTTAGGGCAGAACCATACACTTGAGGATTAACACCTCAGGCACATAATACACGGCTAGCTGTAACAAAACTTCCAACCCTTTAATAAGGAACAGGGTCCATGAACTAAGATGGGGCAGTATATGCATATGACATCTGCAGTTTTCTGGACACTAAAGTGTGAACTGTACCATAACATTAGAGCTATCATTTTGGCAGAGGGTTCTTTCCCATTTCATTCCATTCTTATACATTATACAGGCTAGTTTCCTGTCAATCTGACACAAGCTAGAGCCTAACTGAAAAAAATAAGTCGCCATAATACAAGTCTACAGTCAGCAAACCTGTAGGAAATGGCATTTTCTCAATTAGTGTTTAATAGTGGAAGGCAAAACATATTTTAGGTGCTGATATACCTGAGCTGATGGTCCTAGGTTCTATAATAACACAGGCTGAGAAAGCCGTGAGGGGCAAGCAATGCTGTTCCGTGGCCTCTGCATCAGCACCTGCTTCCAGGCTCTCTCTTGGTTTGTGTTCCTGCCTCGGATACTGTCAAAGGACTGTGATTCAGCACATGTAAGCCAAATAAGTTTTTTTCATTACCAAGTTGCTTTTGGTTATAATGTTTATCACAGCAACCATATCCTGAACTAAGACAAAAATCCTAAAACCTGCTTGACATAGTTTGGCTAGAAATAACATTCTCAGGAAGTTGAAGAAAATCTGCCAAAGTTGCATGTCTTAACAAAACTTCTTTGCAGGGTGTTTCAATACAATAATGCAAGAGAAATATCCAAACTTCAAACATGGAAAACTAAGAATATAGTTAAGGAATATATAATTCAGAAAATAAGAATAGTAATGACATGAATATACATTTTTCAAGTACATTATCTATTGCTGGTGTAACAGAATACAGTCACAAATTGGGGAAGACAGGATATGAATGATGCTCAGAAAAGTTTATAAATTATCAAAAATGTTCTAGAACAGCAAAAAATAATTTGAAATGAATCAATACAATAAAATAAAACTAGATGTGGATTCCAAGTTGATTTAGAAGAGCTAAAACATATACATGAATAATTAAAACTGTTTTTAAATATTTAGAAATACATAAATGTAGTAGAAATAACAAATTAGGATAAAAAATCATACCTTTTGGTATAAACATGTATTTATATATTTACATGTCATAATTTAAATAAAGCTTGAAGTTTAGAACATACAGAAACCATAAAATATATGTAAGGTATTTCATAAACAAATGTTAAACTCCATTTCCCAGAGATCATGCATCAAGTTGAAGCCAATAACTGTCAGCATAAATTAAATCACTTATCAAAATACCATAGGAAATACTCATGGAAAATTAGTTATCTCTTGGGCCAGGAGGGACAGCTAGGCTTGATACATGTGGCTTCTCATGTGCAAATTTCATATACAGATTTAGTATAATGATGATTTTTCTCCATACTCAGTAGTCCAGGAAACAAAAAGCCAATTAAGATATATACTCTGATTGGATTTCACCAATTCACCCTCATTTGTTTATAAACCTGAGTGAGAAATGTGCATAGGGTAATATAAGCCATGCAATACCAAAATCATATGTTTGGGATAGGGATGGAAATTGGCAGCATAGACTCCATATACTTTCATAACAATTCTACTTACTGCAAAAATACATAAATATTCATTGATGGTTGTGATGAAATGATATAATATTTAGAAATGCAAATGTATGCATACAGATATCTTATGTAAGAAACTGTATTTTAGCTGGAAAGAGTTAAGATTAGTGGAAGTGTGCTAAATTCTCATCCTCTGAAAATGTGAAGTCAATACATTTTGAACAAATCTGTCATGTTAAGAGAGAGTTATAAAAATATTACTTAGATGAATCAGAAAAATATAGAAGAACTTTAGAAACAAATGGAGAAAATAAAATTTCTTCAAAAATGACGGTTGGAGGTCAAGAATGAAGAACCTTATGTTTTGTATCTGATATGTCTATTGTTTGAATTTGTACATGTTGATTACATGTAAAGAATGATGTTGGCAAAAGAAAATGTTTTCATTTTAAAGAACCAACTTGGGAAGTGCCTACCATGTGTTTGACAGTAAGAATATTTGATTTAAATGGAAGGAAAAGGAATGTAACTGTGCCTTGAGGGGAAGTAGGGTCAAGTGAACACTTATTTTCAGTTGAGAAATACTTTCTACCTCCCAGAATGGCATATTCATGAGACTGCATCTGCCATGGCTGATTCCACTCATTATGTTTCACTTAGACTGTGCTACAAGGCACTGGGCATTTTTAGAGATATTCATAAGGGACATGTTGTGTAATTTTCCTTCTTATTGATTTTGACATGCTAGTCCTCTCCTCCTAGTGTGGGACAAAAATGAAATGAATACTCTGTTCCCAACTTGTCTGATTCCTGTGCTATTCAAGAGAGAATAAAGCAAATGCTAGAACTGAATACATTAGTTTTTATGATGTAAAGTATCTTTTACTTATCTTCTGTCTGTCCTAGATTTTCTTTTTGAGCACAACCTGTGACAGCATTATCAATTAGAATCTTTGTAGAAATCTAGGCTACTTGATCTGATAGTGCCTGTGAATGTGACATTCTTATATGTTAGGCAATTTTTTTTTTATTTCTTATAACTTTATGTATTTTTCTATCCTTGAGCAGACTAAGAGTACTGGAAATTGAGTGTTCATTGCCATGGGATATTTGATTACACTGAACCACAAGATTATGTTATTTAAATAAAACTAACTATAGGTCAAGAGGCAGAGAAGCAACCAGTTGAATGGAAGTAACCATAGAAAGTGAGGGAAAGTTAGGAGGTTGGAGAAAGAGACACACAGGAAGGAAAAGGGGCAGGGGGTGGGCATTCTGTTGGAGGGGTTTTTGTATCAGATGGGATAGGAGAAAAGTCTCTTTTTGGTATGATAGCAGTGGAGGAAAGTCCACTGACTGCTTTCTATGCTCTCTAAGCTAGCAGGTTTTCACCCTAGCACCTGGCACCCAAGTCTTTATTGGTAAAATAAAAAGATAGAGACTTAGTCAAAACTATTTGCCTTCCTATGCGGAGGCAGCTCAGGTAGTAGGTGAGGGGTTGGCAGTGGACATGAGGGCTCCTTCCAGGTCGCAGCCTCAGCAGCAAGGTGTTGCAGAGGTGAAGTCAGCAGCTGAGGCAGCTGTGGGTTCAAATTGAGTCACAGTGCTGCAGAAAGAAAAAAAAAAGAAAAAAACTCATCTTCTTTCTTCTTTGATGTTTAATTATTACTCTGCTGAGGAAAATATCTTAATACTAAAAGTAAAAACCTGAAGTCTAGTTGGTGGTATTAAGGAACAGATGACACAAAGACATTCTTTCTGAAATATATCCCCCATTATGACATTTCACTAGAGAAAGAGACTCCATTCTTTGATTCCCCAATGCACGTTATTAGGTAGTCTCCAACATGTTCCAATCTTCATTTAGATATTGGAGACTGTCTCCTGTCTAAAAGAGTCCAATGTAAGGTTTATATGAAAACCCCATGAGTAACGGATTCTCCTCACTGGTTGGCAACAGCAGGGTACAGTGTGACTACATTTAGGGACCAAGTCTGTAGAGGGCTGGGATAAGGCAGTGACTTTAGAGTGGGCTCCAATTCAGCTACTGTTTTTGGAAGGAAAATAAATCTTAATGTGGAAACTGCCACAAGGTTTGCTGACAAACTGTGAAAGCACGGTAAGATGAGTGAATGTACAGAACGTCCCCAGGTGAAACAAAACCTTCTAATGCATCTCCTTAGATTTACAGCCTCCAAGGTAGTGGGAAAACTGAATCTGGGCAAACTGAACATGTGCACCAATTGGTCTGTGATTTTCTTTTTTTAACATTAGCCTAGTCAAATGAAAATACTTGCTAGTCAAAAAAAAAAATGTAGCCATTTAATTTACTTAAGGTCATATGTGTGTGTATAGGCCAATAAGATAGCTTATAGGTTCCTGGCTATGAAAAAGATTCATTTAGTCTTAAAGTGTAAGTAAACACCTAGATTAAAGGAAAAAGGAAGGGGGATGTCAAAATTAAAATTTTAATTTAGAAAAAAATAAATACTGAAAAAAAAGAAGAAGAATAACAGGAGGTAAATAAAGGTTGAACTTTGAGTACTGAAGCAACACTTGTTTTAAGTCACATTTTATACCTTACTTAGCTCTTGCTAAGTAAGTCATCCAAAGATTCAACAAAAATCTGAGGTGGAAATTCTATTGTGATGGTAAGTGAATACTCAAAGAAGGGTGTTTGGGGGTGGTGATAGGAAGGGTGAAAATTATGTAAATAAATATTTTATAAAATTTTCAAATAATTATTTACATTAAAAAGAAACTCTGCATTTTACCAGATAGCAAAGGAAGTCAAGACTATGTTCACCTTAAGAATCTCTAGGTAAAGGGATATATATAAAAAGTGTTAATCCCATATCTGATAATTAAGAATTTGAAAGCTTTTAGAAATGTAAACACATTTTTATTTTTTTTCTTGTGGTGTATTTATTCAGGAAGAAAAAAAACTGTAATTCATCTTTGTTTTACATCAAGTATCCACCTATGAGTGAGTACATACCATGTTTGTCTTTCTGAGTCTGGGTTACCTCATTCAGGATGATTTTTTCTAGATCTATCCATTTGCCTGCAAACCTCATGATGTCATTGTTTTTCTCTACTGAGTAGTATTCCATTGTGTATATGTACCACATTTTATTTATCTGTTCTTCAGTTGAAGGACATCTAGGTTGTTTCCAGGTTCTGGCTATTACAAACAATGCTGATATGAACATAGCTGAGCAAGTGCCCTTGTTGTATGATTGAGCATTCCTTGGGTATATGCCCAAGAATGGTATAGCTGGGTCTTGAGGGAGATTGATTCCCAATTTTCTGAGATAGTGCCATATTGATTTCCAAAGTGGTTGTACAAGGTTGCATTCCCACCAGCAGTGGAGGAGAGTTCCCCTAGATCCACATCCTCCCTAGCACAAGGTATCTACAGTTTTTTTGATCTTAGCCATAGACTGCTACTCACAACTCCAGGGAGGCTATCTAGAAAACAGGACCCTAAGAAAGACACAGGGATCGCCCAATGACTGAGAAATGGATGAGATCTACATGAACAACCTGGACTTGAGTGGGGGTAATGAAGGGCAAGGGTCGAGGGAAAGAGAGCTTAGGGGAGCGGGAGATCCCCACTGAATCAAGAACAGAGAGGGAGAACAAGAAATAAGAGACTATGATGAATGAAAACCACATGAGAATAAGAAGAAGCAAAGTACGAGAGAGGTCCATAGAAATCCACAAAGATACCTCCACAATAGACTACTGGCAATGGGTAAGAGAAAGGCCAAACTGACCTACTCTGGTGATAGGATGGCCAAACACCCTAACTGCCATGCTAGAAATTTCATCCAATGACTGAGGGAACCAGATGCAGAGATCTATGGCCAGGTCCCAGGTGGAGCTTCAGGAGTCCAATTGGTGAGAAAGAGGAGGGCTTGTATGAGTGAGAATTGTTGAGACCAAGATTGGAAAAAGTACAGGGACAATTAGCCAAACGAATGGAAACACATGAACTATGAACCAATAGCTGAGGAGCACCCAACTGGATCAGGCCCTCTGGATAAGTGAGACAGTTGATTAGCTTGATCTGTTTGGGAGGCATCCAGGCAGTGGGACCGGGACCTGTCCTTAGTGCATGAGCTGACTGTTTGGAACCTGGGGCTTATGCAGGGACATTTGGCTCAGCCTGGGAGGAGGGGACTGGACCTGCCTGGACTGAATCTACCAGGTTGAACTCAATCCCCAGGGGAGTCTTTGCCCTGGAGGAGATGGGAATGGGGGGGTGGGCTGG
>CABHPQ010171408.1:0-48160 GCA_902168405.1 Peromyscus aztecus | reverse complement strand
AGAGAGAGAGAGAGAGAGAGAGAGAGAGAGAGAGAGAGAGAGAGAGAAAGAAAGAAAGAAAGAATTTTTTTAAAGTTACAAACATTCCTGGGTCAACTTTGGTCAATCCAAACTGTCAATGAACTCACTTTCCACAAGTGAAAAACTTGTGAAGAAGAAATCTCTACTCTATATTACATAAATTCAAAAATTAACCCCTTACATAATGTTTATATATAATTTACTTCTTAATAAATCCCATATATTGCTATATTTTTAAAGTGTAAATTATGTTCACACAAATTGTGATTTAATTTTTTTGCAGAATTAGATACAGGATAAATAATCATTATTATCTATACACTAACTGATTTCACACATACACTAAAAGATATTTATTTTAATTTTCATAGTTATGTTTATATACTCATTTTTGTCTTAGTCTCTACCAAAGATAACAAAGAATTCTTATGACAATATGCACCCAGAAACTGTATAAATAGATTAAATGTGCATGAGATTTTAGTGGTTTGAATCAGTTATCCTCCATATTTAAAAGCCTTTGGATACTGGTCACCAATTAGTGTGGTGGTTCAGGAGTTGTGACTTCGATGGAGGAAGTGTGTCATTTGAGCAGGGCTTTGGGTATCAAAAGCCATGTGCCACTCCCAGTATGCTCTGCCTACTTCTTGTTTGTTGTTCAAAATATAGGCCTTCAGATTAAGGTATTATGCCCGTCAAGATGCTGATGGATTTATCCCCCTGGGAACCTACTAGAAAATTAACTCTTTCTTCTTTAAGTTGCATTAGTGATAGTTTATTACCATAGCACGATAAAACTAAGACCAAAACTGGTAAGAGGAAATGAGGTACTGCTCTGAAGAAACTGCCCATGGTATTTTGGAGAAGGATATGGAAGCCTTTAAAACTGTGAACTCAAAAAGTGGATCAACGCCGTAAGTAGAGCTTAATGAACCACATAGTAGGAGCTTGGAGACATTACTGCTGAGAGTGATATAGATCATGGCAGTTCTAGAGAACAAGAGTCCATTATTGTGGTACAAGATTCTGGCTGCTCACTATCCTCATCCTAAAGCCTTGTCTGAGGTTAAATTAAAAAGTAATGATACAATTTCTTTGGGAGGAGAGATTTCAAGACAGCCTAATAATGCTTTCATATATGGTTATTTTTAATATGTCTTATGGAGGTTTACAGTGAAAAGGGTCAAACTATGCAGAAATAAATACAAAGTGTGTAGGTTGAAGAACAGAAGAACACCAGGAGCTTTAATGTTGCAGCCAAGTGTTGTGCTGAATGAAATAAGAAAATTTAGAAGAACCCAAATCATCAGTGAATGAAGGGAAAGGGTTACTTCAATGTAAGACACCACCCACTTAAGCTTTCAATTGGTGATAGGAAAATGTCTAAGGTACTTTCTCCGAGCAGAAAAGACCAGTAAACAAAAACTGTTGTGAAGGTGTTGAATTGTGTCCTTGAATGGTGTCCAAGATCCACTTTAGGTTGGCAGTCAAACTTGTCAGTGTCTTCCATGTGACAGGCATGAGGGATACAATAGTAAAGGATTCACAGAATCTTCCTCCACTGCTTCAGAGAGAAGCTGAGGCCAGGCATGTGGGAGGAGAGTCTCTGCAAGAGAGTCGTAAGAGAACCTTGTGTGAAGCCCTGGAAGTGAAGCATGAATGCCTATGGAGACTGCAAGATTTTTGAGGTGCCAGAGCCATTGTATATCAGTCAAAAGTAGCTACTCACAGAGACTGGGAACAGCCCCCAAATGGAAATGGTCAGCAGCAATGAGCCCTCTTTGTTATTTGGCATCAGACATGGGGCTACAGGATTTAGAGTTTCCCCAGCTGGGTTTTGGTCTATCATTTTTATTTCTTCCAGTATTACCTCACTATGCCTTCCATTGCACCTTTTTGAATGGCAACATATTTTCTGTGTTATTTTATTTTAGAAGCATGCAATTTGCTTTTAGATTTTTACAACAAAGAGTTACAGTTACTAGTTTGCTTTGAGTCTCACTAAATTTAAATTTTACACTTTATAAGTGTCAGGACACTCAAAGGCTATTGGAACTTTTGAAATAGGATTAAAATACATTTTTTTTCATTATGACAAGTCCACAAGATGGGAGCCAGGGAGTGGAATGTGCTGGCTTGTATTAGAATTTCCCCACATTTTCAGGCATTTGAATACTTGGTCCCCAGCTGGTGGCCACAGGTGGGGAGGTTTCAAAGGTAAGTCTTTGCTGGAGAAAATGTGTCAATGGTGTTGGAACTCCATGTGTCATTCCCAGTTTTCTCTCTTTTCTTGTTCTCTATGATTTGAGATGTGAGAACTCAGCTTTCCATATCCAGCTCCAGTCATAGTATCCCCTCTCGAATTTCCTTGCCATGATGACAATGGACTCCTAGCTCTCTGTAGCCATAATCTAACATAAGTCCTTTCATCTGTCAGTTGTTTTACTCATGGTGTGTATCACAGCAGCAGGGAAGTAACTAAGACAAGATTATTCTTCTCGTTTCAGAAGATGACTAGACTTCACAATTGTTGTCAACAATTTAGCTGCTAATAGTGTCTTTGGGCTGCAAATGATGTTTTATCATGTCCACTTTCTTATGTTTGTGATGAGAACCTGTTAGTACATTGTTAAACAATGGCCTTTGGGATTTTATGAATGCTGTTCAGTTTCAAGACAAAAGACTGAAGGAAATTCATGTATTTCACTAGGATTCAGTTCTTCAGATATGGGTTACTCTTCACGTCAGTCTATAATTAGTGGGGTAAAGTAACAGCATGATTATCATAATAAGAAGGAATAGGACTATTATTTTCAGTGTAGATGAAACAAAACATCACATTCTTCATTAATGATATATCACACAAAACACTCCAGACATACATGACTTCTGGGAACAAATTAAGCCAGAGAATAAATATCAGGGTGCTTTCCCATGTCTAGAATTAGTTTCTCAATATTATAATCAAAATAATTTGTAATTTAAACTTTGATGAGTAGACATTATGCACTAAGTAACTCAATACTAAATTGGATTCTTTGTTTTTATCCTCACAAATGTATGACTCTTATGCCTATTTCTTTTTTGTATGATGTACTCTTTAAACTTTCTGCAACATTCATTGGGAAAATTGATATGAATATATATCTGTGATTGAAACCCATAGAAACACGGGTGAGAAGTCTATATAGGAAAAAAAATGCCAGTCTCTTTGAGCAATAAAAAATGTCATCTCTTTCATGGGGATCTTATAATAAAGTAAAATCTCTTTCATTCTAACTCATAGTAAGACTCCAAGATATCAGTGCTAATTAGAAAATGCTGGTGACTTTAAAAAATAACTGGATGTTACTTTTCTTTATTATATTATAATTCACATTAAACAATTCCGGCCATGAGATATTAAGCAGAAATTTAATTAGTCTTAAACCTTGTGCATTTTAAGATTTATATTTTATTATTTACTTATTGCAATGCTTGTGTTTATTGGAGAGAGAAAGATGGTATCTCTGATTTTTCAAATGATTTTTGTAAGATAGGATTGGGGAAAATTAAAATGGCTGTTGTGGAAACTTAGAAAATGTATTTGGTTTCAATTTTTGAACAAAACTAGAGCTTTGCTCAGTTTTCAAGGATAAGTAATATCCTGAAAATAATGTTGATATGTTACTTACAAGTTAGATGGCTGTTAAAAATCCAAAATACTTAAATAGAAAAACATGAATTCTTCTTGTATCATTCTTAAAGCAATTAAATGTAGATATTTAAGTAATTTTGTTCAGTAAGTATAAGCAAAGCATTACACTTTGTCTTGCTCTTGACAGTATTTATATAATTGTTTTGTGGTTTGGTACATATTTTATATTGTATTTGGCCATTATATTGGCAACTACTCCTATAAAATTTGCATGTTGCTTCTCCACAATTCATCACATTTTATGAAATGTTTATGATGAGTAGAATAAGCATTTTGAATGATAGGTGACATTCTTAGCTTTCTCCTTGAGGCACAGCCGACATCAGTGCTAAGGTTTTTGAAAGTATATGTAGCTCCACATTAATCTTCAGTTCATGATTCATACACATATTTCTATTTTTTTTTAATCTCCTCTGGAGCTGCTCATTTGTTTTGACTCAGGAATTTGCTTGATTTAGAAGTTAGAAACATACATCTGCAGTATTGACAAAAACCTATTCATAATATGTGGGCACTTTGCTATATATTCCAGAGGAACATCCGTGTGGCAGAGTGAAGTGCATAATTATTTCTGCCCGTTATTTTTGAGCTATATATCTCTGTCTTTTTATGAATAGCCAGCATATTTGGAAGAATTATGTTTGAGTCACAAATCCCAATTTGCCCTGGACATGACTAATAGGTGTCTTTAAGGGAGTAAGATGCCATCACTGCTTTATTTAGCAAGTATGTTTTAAATTTTCAATCTTGAAAGGGAAGGTCAGATTAAAGAAGACAATAATGCAGGCCTCTTCGGGAAATATGTTGCCACATTTTTCCCAGTTAAGTTTGTTCAAGTACAAACATAAAGCTTTATTTCATTTTCTTCTTTACTAAATAAAGCTGCTCTAATTTATGTTAGGATAAAGGTGGTTCAAGAACAAATGCCAAGAAGAAACTTAGCAGGCAAGCTCAGAACCAAAACAGAACAAAACAAATCAGAAAACAAAGCATATAAAACAACCAGCCAAACAAACAAAAAGATATAACTAACTGAGCAATGTGTTGAAAAATAGAGAAATACAATTCTTATTTTTTAAAAAATCTTTTATTTTATTATTTTTTATTTAGAAATTTTATTATTCAGTTTATATACCTATCACAGATTCCCCTCTTCTCTCCTCCCACCCCTCTACCCTTCCCCCCCTCCACCCATTCCCTCCTATAAGAAGGAAAGGCCTCCCATGGGGAGTCAGCAGAGTCTGGTACATTCAGTAGAGGCAGGTCCAAGCCCCTCCCCACTGCCTCAAGGTTGTGTAAGGTGTCCCACCATAGGTAGTGGGCTCCAAAAAACCAGCTCATTTACCAGAGATGGCTGCTGATCCTACTGCTGGGCGCCCCTTAAGCAGATCAAGCTGCACAACTTGTGTTGCTTATGCAGAGGGCCTAGTCTAGTCCCATGGAGGCTCCACAGCTGTTGGTATAAATTTCATGAGTTCCCACTAGTTTGGTTTGGTTGTCTCTGTAGGTTTCCCCATCATGATCTTGATGCCCCTTACTCATAAAGCCAGTTACACTGGACTTGATAGAGAACTATTTTATTTTAATCAGTACATAATACTATTTATTATGAAATAGAATGTCATAATTAAATACCAAGACAAAGTTTTTCCTTCCTTTCTTCCTTCCTTCTTTCTCCCACCCCCCTCTTTCTTTCTTTTATTTTTTTCCCTGTTTTTTCATCATTGCTGAGACTCAAACTCTGGGCATAGTGAATGTAGGCCAGTATTCTACCACTTACCTACATTTCCAGGCTCACGTGCATCTTCGTGAGGGTTTCTATCGGTGTAATAAAATACCATGATGAAAAGCAATTAAGAGAGGAAAGAAGTTATTTTTCTTATATTATATTACATTACATCACTGAGGGAAGTTAGGGCAAGAACTTGGAGCAGGAACCGAAAGCAGGGATTAAATCAGAAGCCTTGGAGGAGACTGCTTACTGCCTTCCTACTCATGGACAGCTCAGCTTATTTTCATACGGCACCCAAGACCACTAGCCCAAGGAATTCACCTCCCCCAATGACCTTGACCTCATACATCAGTTATCAATCAAGAAAACACACCACAGGATTTCTCCCCAGTCAAATATTGTAGAGGAATCTTTTCTCAAATGAAGTTCCCTTATCCAAAATGATTCTAAATTATCTCAAGTTAACATAAAAATTAGTCACTGTGCCATGTATTTTGTTTTTCTATTTTTTTAATTGATGGAACACATTTAAGATTTCCTTTGGAGTATTGTACATGAGGATGAGTATTTGCATATTTATTTACCTGTTCATGTTTTCTGTCAAATAAAGTTACCAAGAATTATTTTTGGTTTACAGTCAATGAACACGTATTTCTAAACATGTTTTGTTAGTTATCTTGTGCAAGTTTCAGGCTTTGTGAAAGAAAATTCTTTCATTCTCATTTTCACTGTTTCTATGAAACAAAGTTTAATTGACATATCTTTGTACTTGAAATATTAGAATATAAAGCAAAAATTAGCAATCCAATATCAGTAGTTTTAATTATGTACTTCTATACTATGAACATACACACACACACACAAACACACACACATACACAAACCCGCACACATGAGCAGATGCAGAAACCCAGGCAAAGATATGACACCCAGGTATATAACTCTACATATACTCACCTCTTCTTTTTGAAAGCAATAGGTGAAATGATTTACAACAAAGGTCATTCATTCAAAAAACCTTTTGCCATTTAAAATGTTAGAATTACCCTTATTGTTAGTTTAAAATTACAACAAAAAGATCCACAAAAATAAAATGCAAACAAACCAACAAAAATCAATTCCAAGACATGTATCATCGTTTCATTAATATTACACATAGATATAGCCCCTGTACAAGGGATTAGCAACAACATCCTGAAGCTTTTCTGGCCTAAGATGACATCAATTCAAATCTTAAATCTTGTGTAATACCTTGGCTAAGTCACTAATTTCTTAGCAAGTAGCAGTCTCATAGTAGGACTGGACAAAAGATTAGCTTCATGATGCCCATGCCCAAGCTAGCCTGAATTTAGACTTTATAGCCTAGCTAGCACCTTCATTTAATTAGCTGCTAGACACAGATACCCTTCCTATCTAAATTGTATAATATAGTTTGTTCTGTGTATTGCTATTGGATGTATGCTGTGGGATGTTCTGTATGGCAAATGTGTTGCTAATAAAACACTGATTGGCCAGTGGCTAGACAGGAAGTATAGGCGGGACTAACAGAGAGAATTAAAAGAACAGGAAGGCAGAAGGAGCCACTGCCTGCCAGCCGCCACCAGGACAAGCAGCTTGTAAAGATGCCGGTAAGCCACGAGCCATGTGACAAGGTATAGATTTATAGAAATGGATTGATATAAGATATAAGGACAATTAGCAAGAAGCCTGCCACGGCCATACAGTTTGTAAGCAATATAAGTCTCTGTGTTTACTTGGTTGGGTCTGAGCGGCTGTGGGACTGGCAGGTGAAAGAGATTTATCCTGACCGTGGGCCAGGCAGGAAAACTTAAGCAACAGATGTATCCCAAGTTTTGCTGTAGGTAACTTGAGAATTACAGGAAATTCCATCTGAAATCCATTACAGTATGTTTCTGTCAAAATTGAAAATAATATTTATTCTTTAAAACACTACTGTTTACATTTTCCCTTTCAAAGCGGGGCTTTTGAAAACAATGATTTAGGTAGAACATCTCCATCAGGATGCAACTGCTATTTAAATTTCATTCATGGAGAACCTCTTTCCAGAGGTAACCCACTAGCTTTTAATTTAGTTTTCAGGTCTTTGTTCTCTGAGCTCTCTGCCAGCCTGGCAAGCCTGTATGCCTCCGGGGCCTCAGGCAGACTCTTCCAGGCTTCTTCACCTTATGGGTCTGTCTTCAGATGCCAGTGGACAGACATTTCCCTTTGAGTGTAGAAATAGGGTGACTGACAAAGACCCTTTGGCATCTTTTTTTGATATGAAGATTTGACAGCCATGAAATGTAGGCAATTGTGCAGATAGTGAGCACTGCTGTGACCCTGGGTTTCATCCTGCATTCCTAATACAATTCTTTTAAAGGGAACTATCGGAGCCAAGGGACTTAAAAGTTCTCCTTCACCACTTCAGATATGGCTTCCTTGTTGTCTCATACATATACAGAACTGCTAAGGTTCCTACAGTTTCTCATTCCTTTGTCTGAGCCAAATATTATTGCCAGGGTAGGGATATTAGTTAGTGATCTCAGGAAGCTGCAGCTAGTCATCTCATGGGAATTATAGAAATTACACCAGTTTAATGTTTGACCTTGACCTTGTCAGCCTGGACTTCTCTCTTATGTATAGATTCTGGAACCAGCCCAGTAAAGGTAGGCTTGGCCATATGTTTTCTGAAGGCTCCTCTGTGACTGAGGAACTGGTCTTGAGGGGTCCACTACTGAGGCACAGGCAAGGCGCAGGTTGCTAGAATTTGCTGATTCAAATACCTTTATAAGCCCAGGAAAATGTAATAAATAAAGTTAACCAACAAAAAAATCTTATTAAATTTTGATAGAATGAACAAATAAATGGAACTCAAATAACTCAAAATATACATTCAGGAAGGAGATAAATCCTCACTAAAGAGTTGTTTTCTTGTGAAATGAAGATATTTGCTTCAATTTTGTTGTAATCCAGCTATATCCTCGGATGGTCCTCTACCAGTCGTCTTTCATATGCTAAGAAATTTCTATACTTGAAATATCCTTAGATATTTTTCCTCTCACTTGCTGTTAAATATGAAGTCATTATTAAATTTACCTCTAAATTCTTCACTGGGACACAACACTAAAAGTCCATTTATTCTGCATGAGTTGAAGAATTTCTAGGCATCACACATGCTATCAGAATTCTTACTTATCTGCTACACACTAAACTGGAATGATCAAAATGGACATAAGTTTCCTGTGCCTTTGCCTTGGACATAGCTACAAATGCATTGTCTTTGTTTCCAACTGAATGTACGCAAATTAGGAATAAACAAGATGTGGTTCCAAATTACACCAAATTGATTTTAAACTAAAATATCTCTTTGGGTTTTCACTAGTAATCAGTCTTTATCTGCTCATGGCAGCATTCATTTCTAACAATGGACAAATTTGTCCAAGCCCATTTTGCGTAATGAGATTCAAGGTTACAGTGCTTGATAGTGTTTTCTGCCCCAAGTGCTGCTTTACCATAAGAGAGGATTTTTTTTTCTTGCAACGTTTAGTACATTTCAGTGTGACAGTCAGAAGTACACGTCCTATGTTCCAAGCATAGGAATTAGGACATCCATGTGTGTTAAAGCATGCATGTGCATTAGATACTCTAGGAATCACAAAAAAAAAGGATTTTACTGAGAAACTGATGTGTCCTGCAGAACCTGAGTCTACATTAGGTGTACTGTATGCTGCTTGACCCCAATGGAGTAGAATTCCATGTCTGCAAAAACTATGGAATGCTGTAGGCAATGAGCCAAAATTATTTTGGTAGATTTTATTCCATTTGATAACAATTTAGTTTACAGCTCTATAGCTCACTGAACATTTTGACTACTGATTGATATTAGAATGTATGGCAAAGCATAGCAAAATTGTATCTTCCTCTAATCCTAAAGCAAATAATGCTAAAATAAATACAAACATCCTACAGATTTCTCTGAATTGCCCTCCTGCTTAATTCTCCTACTCATTGATATATTAAATGTACTATGTATGATGTTCTTTGTTTTGTGACTATAAACATTCATGTGCCTTCTCCTCTTGGAAACTACACTGCTCAGAGTAACTTAAATCAGAGTTTTCCAAGTTTTGGTCATGCATAGTTGACTTTAAAATAAACTTCTTATTTTCTTTGTTACAACAGCTGTGTTTTCCATCAACATAGCTTTTATTTAAACTCTGAACATTTCACTTTGTAGAGTCTGATCGAGCATCGAGCAGGAAGTTGCTAACAAACTAAATATGCCCTTATGTTAGTACATACAAGCAGACCAGATTAAGAACATGTAAAATAAAAGTAAGAAGACAATTTTTGAGCATATGGAATCACAGAATCCTTCAGGATAGAGTAACAGTGAAATTTATTAAGCACTGTGGACAGGATGAGGGCTCAGGGACTCAGACACTTTCTGAGGAGGGAAGAAGTTACAGTGTTTCACAGGTACAAGGGACTCCAACAAGCTCTACTTATAATAGCTGATAGATTACACACATAAAAAAACAGAAAACATAATATTACAACTGTCAGATGAAATGAATTCCTGCCCAGACTATATTCAGAAAATAACAATGGGTGACATGTGTATGTGTGTGTGTGTGTGTGTGTGTGTGTGTGTGTGACAACTCACCTACATTTTTATCCAACTTTCACACTAATAAAAGACTTTCTCCTAATTAGCTTTATTTCCTCCCATGGTTTCCATTTTGCTTATTTTTTTACTTTATTTTCCATTTACTTTCTAAATAACTTCACTAATTTCCATCTTATATGTTTTTCTCTGTGTGTAATCTTGAAATTCTTGGAGCACAATTCAAATCAAGTTATCACAGCATGAGAAGTTTCATTTTTAATTTACATTGTTTAGTAAACACACACTGCCTATCCAATTTGCCATGCCTAGCCACTTCACATAAAGAACTGTGTTATTCTAAGCTGCAAACTTTTGCTGATCCAAGGAAGCAATGGTCTTTAAAAAAATCTATTGTGAGCCTACATTACAAAATGGAAATTACCATCACAGTCATCACACTCTAATATGAACAGTAGAACTGAATGTGTGAGATATGGAAATGAGAAGTGTTCTGGACAGAATAATTTCTGTCAATCAACCGGGCTCCAATTAAAATCTTAAATAAAAGGAAATTTTATTGTACAAATAATTACATCATTCATAAACTAGATACAGGTTATTGCATTCCATATGAAAATTTTGAATTGTGGTAATTATTATTTTTAATACTGTAGTCAATCAGTATTTTCATGTTCCCTCACTGGATTGTTCCAAGTAAGGTTGCCCCCTGGTGTTCATTTTGAGCATGTCTTTTACATTGTATAATTGTGTATGGAAATCTCTACCTATTGACTAATTTCACTAAGAAGGATTTAAAACCAATTATTTACATGATACATGAATTTCACTCATGCTAAAGTTCAATTTGAATTATATTTTCACAAAAAAAAACATAACTTGGATTTTGTAACTGATTAGGATAACAAAAAATTATCATCAGTCAGAAATGTCCACTGATCATATTAGCTATATCTGTTCATCCCATTCAATATCTTCAGAGATTGTAATGGAAGTATACAGAATAAAATGCACAAATATTAATGTAGTAATTATGGCAAGAATTGTCTTCATTAAATTGACAATTCGGAATTCTCATTGACACTTGCTGAAACCTAAATATCTAGAATAATAGAGTCATTGACAAAATGATCAGAGTATAAGTAATAAATTTAAAAAAATGATGTTTTTTGACAAGTACAATAATGTAATAATATTTAACACATATTTTCAGTTAATTTTAATCTTTTTAGATATATGTTGTAGATTTCCTCATTTTATGCTCTATGCATTATTTACTTTTCTCTTCTTTTTATAAACCATCATGACCAGAACAATTTAGACACAAGAAGGTTTTGGGGGCCTTACAATTCTAGTGGGATAAGAGTATGTAATGTTGGGGCAGAGGGATGGAAGCAGAGTTGGATATTTGAAGTTTACAAGCAAGAAGAAAAGAGTAAACTTTCTGACTTCGGGATGCTTATCTCTTAAACACTGCCTCAGTTTTCCGAGATGCTATTGTCATGTGTCACAATGCTACCTATCAAGTGCTTTAGCAGATACAAGATTTTCTCTGGGGAAAAGTTTATTTTATCTTAAAAATTTACCTAGGTTGGTTTACTCTGGCTGTGATGAAACACCATGACCAAAAACCAATTAGGGAGGGAAGGATTTATTTGCCTTACACTTCCATATCACCACTCATCATTCAAGATAGTCAGGACAAGAATTCAAGTGGGTCAGGAACCTGGAGGCAGGAGTTGATGCAGAGACCAGGGAGGAGTGCTGCTTATTGGTTTGATCTTATGGCTTTCTCAGCCTGCTCTCTTATAGAACCAAGGACTATCAGTGCAAGGGTGGAACCACCCACAATGGCTGAGATCTCCCATATCAATCACTAATTAAGAAAATTATATATATATATATATATATAATATATATATTATATATATTAGAGAGATATAATATATATTACATATTAATTAGAGAGAGAGAGAGAAAGAGAGAGAGAGAGAGAGAGAGAGAGAGAGAGAGAGGCTTGTCTATAGCCCCATCTATTGAAGACATTTTCTCAATTGGGGCTCCTTTCTCTCTGGTGACTCTAGTTTGTGTCAAGTTGACATAAAACTAGCCACCACAACTGACCCCTTTTCAACTTGACACACAAACATATCACTACTAAGCTATAACATGTATGTTCTTTTCCATGCCCCAATTTACACATTGGTACAAGCATCACCGTATTAAACATTTTACAAACAATCTCACAGTCTTACAAATCTGAATATGTTTAAAATTCAGTCTCTTTAAAAAATCCAAAGTCTCCCCATTCCCACCCCCTCCAGGGCAAAGCCTCCCCTGAGGACTGCTGGGGAGAAGGGGAGGGGGGTGGGAGGGGGGAGAACAAGGGAATCCGTGGCTGATATGTGGAACTGAATGGTATTGTAAAATAAAATAAAATAAAATAACTTTAAAAAAAATCCAAAGTCTCTTAAAATCAAAAGTCTCTTAAACTGTGGACTCCTATAAAGTCAACATTAAGCTAAATACTTTCTTATTTAAAGGGAGATGAACCAGGGCATAGCCATAATCCACTTAAAGAAAATTCAAACTTTAATTATGTACATAACTGAATGTTCAATGTCGACTTTCATCAGCCTGTGCAAATCTTGTCTGATGGACTTAGGATCTGAGGACATGAAAGAATGTGGCAGAGTACAGTTTAATGCTGTAGACAACCTTACTCCAGTGTACTATTAAACATGAAAGCAATTATATACTATTAAACAAAGAAAGCAATGACCCAAGGAAAGTTGTTTGAATTCAGAAAAACACGGTCAGGAAAACCTGTAAATAAATGTCAGTAAGTCCATAGTAAATATGAGTAGAACATCCCTTTCCCAAAACTTTTTCATGACAGAACAATTTTAAGAGAATTGCTTGGCAAATACTATAGATTATATCTAGGGATTCATACAGGCAAGGTCATATCCAGATTCATGGTACACTGACCAGATTGGGTTCTATAGTTATGTTCTGACATCCAACAAGAATGAATTTGTCTTTTCTGCTTCCTTTTCCCATGACCTTAAGTTCTGTTGGCCTAAAATATTTGTTTCTAGAGTTGAGAATGCTCATGCCAGGAGAAACAACAAACATTACATTGAACTGGAAGCTCAGACTTCTCCATGACCACTTTGAGTTTCTGATACCCTTAGGTTAATAACAAAGGAATAACAATGTTAGGAGGGGTGATTGATCCAGATTACAGGGGTAAATTGGATTGCTTCTCCACAATGGAGGTAAGAAAGATTATGTCTGGAGTGCAGGAAATTCTTTAGGGCATCTCTTGGTGCTAGCTACTATGCCCTGTGATTAAAGTCAGTGTTTAAATATGATAACTTAATCCAGGCAGGATGACAAAGAGCACAGACTCTTCGGGAATGGAGGTATGGGTCACTCCTCCGGGAAAAGAAACAAGTCCTGTTGAGGTGCTTGCTGAGGGTGGGAGGAATACCAAATGGGTAGCAGAGGAAGGTAGATATAAATACTAAAGGCCATATGACTATTGCAGAAATGAGAATTATGATTGACATGAGTGTTTCTGTCATATTCTATTAAGAATGTGTTTGTACAGATATTTGTGTTTTCTTTCCTGTATTCCTTTATTATGCAATGTAACATCAATCAGTGGTTGCTATATTTAAGTGTTGAGATATTAAAAAAAATCCCTGCATGGACATTGTCACCTATTCTAAAATTTTGAATGCATTTGAAATTGTACATGGGATAGTTACATCATGTTGGTCATAATTTTGACATGTTTATTGTTTTCATTCAGAAATTAATCTTGAAATAAGAAATGTGATTGTGTATAATATTAAAAAGATATAAAATTATGATAGCTACTCTTGGTTGTCAACTTGATTATCTCTGAAATGTACTAAAACCCAAGCAGCTGTATACACTCATGAGAGTTTTTTTCTCTTATATCATTTGAAGTGGGAAGATCCACTGTTAATCTGGCCCCCACCTTCTAATGGCAGCCTATATAGGGGATATGGAAGAAGTAAGATTTCTTCCGTTATTTGCTTGCCCTCACTGGCAAGTACATTCCTTCACTAGCACTAAATTCTACTTTTTCGGGTTCTTTAGTGTACCAAAGACCAGATAAGACATCCAGCATTCTGGACTGAACTACTGCTGGATTCTTGGACTTTCTGTTAGTAGACAGCCATTGTTGGAGTAGCTTGATCATAGTCTGGAAGCTACTCTAATAAATCACACACACACACACACACACACACACACACACACACATTCTATCAGTTCTACTCCTCTAGAGAATCCTGATTAATTCCGTTTTTAGTAACTTGGAAAACATTTCAGTTTGGATAAATAGAGCAAAATCTTGAATGAAGTTGTGTATTTTTTTAAAAAATATGCATTTAGAGTCTCTAAATTTAGTTTATATAGTTTTCTATATAAATTTTTCATTATGAAGATAAAGTTGCATTATTAGCATTTAATAAGTCCTCTTAGGTGGTCCACGAGTATCAGTCAGGGACATAGTACTGTACTTTAGAAAATGGACTGTAAACATACAACTTTGTGTCATGTAAAAGTTCTAGTCACTTTGAAGCTAGGCATGATGAATACGCTTATAATTCTAACAGTCAAAAAAAGATCACAAGAAATTTGAGACCGGATTGGTTTTCCCAGTAAGTTACAGATGCCCTTTGGACTAGAGTAGCCCCCACGTCAAGTAAATGAAATAAAGAACAAGAAATATTTGTCTTCCTGAATGAATTTTAAACTATTACAAAGCTATCTTTTTCTCAAATAACAAAACAATTTTAACATATTGTCTGACTATCCATAGAGCACAAAACATGTTTTTCATAAAATGGGGCAAGCAATGTAACAAATTGAAAGGTAGTATTTCTGATTTCACAGATAATATTCAAAAAACAAAGCAAAATTAATAGAATGGTTAATGTCAGCAGTTCTGATAGTCCTGACTTTTATATCTAGTGACTGATATGATTCACTTAAGTCAGCAGGGTTTTGTCATTCCTTCTATAGACTAGAGTAGATTCCATGCATTTATTTTAGGATACTTTCGTTCATGAGATTTTAGCAGTAGCAATAAGGAGTATGTAGCTCAAGATTCCCTCTCACTCAAAGAACACATGGTCTGTGGGAGGAATGGAATGTTGCCTCTCGCTCCAGTTTTTCCTCAAGAAACAGCACATTTTAATTTTTTTTTACAAGAAATTTGGGGCCTGCAGCTTGTATTCCATCATGCTTTCTTTGGCAATATCCAAAAATTTAGATTCCAAAATCCACAAATTAATCTTCTAGTCTTGCAATGTCCCCAAGAGAAGATACTGCTATCATTGTTACCATTGTCATTTGTGTGTGTGTGTGTGTGTGTGTGTGTGTGTGTGTGTGTGTGTGTATGCATGAGTATACCAAAGAACATTTGTAGAGTTATGGACATCAGAAAATAATCTATGCTTGGCGACATTTCTTTCCTTCTATTTTGTGGTTCCTGGTATCAAAATCAGCCTTGTTGTTAAGCTCCTTCTCCAAATGATTCATCTTGTCAACACCTCATGGAAACTACACTTTCTTGATGTTCCTATCTCTTTATTGTTCTTCTAAATCAAGGGAGCATGCTAGCTGTATAGTCTGCCATTGAGAATCATGATGGCTGAGCAGGATATTACTTCTCTAAAAAATTTTTTAATGTCAGGTCCTGCCCCAAACCCCTGATTCAAAAATCTACATCTGTCTTATTTATAGTTTTTTTTTTCTGGGAAGAGACACCAAAACCATAGCAACTATTATAAAGGAAAACATTTATTTGAGGTGGCAGTTAACAATTCAGAGGTTCAGTTCATTACCATCATGGCAGGGAACCTGGCAGTATGAGGACAGATATGGTGCTGGAGATGTAGCTGAGATTCCTAAATCTTGCAGGAAACAGGAAATAGTCTATATCTCACACTGAGTAAAGCTTGAGCAAAAGAGACAACAAAACCCACCCCGGCAGTGACATACTTCCTCCAATAAGGCCACACCTCCTTATAATGTCACTCCCTTTGGGGACCATTTTCCTCAAACAACCACAGTCTACTCCCTGGCCTCCAAAATCTTGAAGCCATCGCATAATGCAAAAATGCATTTAATCCAACTTCAATGTACCCCTAGTTTATCACAGTCTCAACAGTATTTAAAAGTTCAAAGTTCAAAGTCTCTTCTGAGATTCATACAATCTCTTAACTGCAATCCCCTGTAAAATCAAAATCAAAAAACAGATCACATACTTCAATATATAATGATACTGCATATACATTATCATTCCAAAACATAGGAAATGGAGCATAGTGAGGAAATACTGGACCAAAGCAAGACTGAAAACCAGCTGGGCAAATTCCAAACTTTGGATCTCCATGTTTGATGTCAAAATGCTCTTCAGAAATCTCCAATCCTTCCAGCTTTGTTGACAGCAAGACACTTTTATCTTTTAGGCTGTTCCTACTTCCCTTTAGCAGCTCTCCTCATCAGGGATCCAAAAACTCTGGCATCTCTAACATCTTGGGGTCTCCAAGGCAACCCAGGCTTCCACTTCAGAGCTTCATGATTTGGATTTTCTAGGCTTCCATTCAGGGACACCCCTGACACATCTGGACTCAGTAGCTTTCCTTAGGCATAGTGGCAAATTCCATATTCTATTTCTTCTATCCTTAACTCTAAACCCAGAAACATGTGGCTGAACCTGCCAAGTTCTGCTGCTTACTGAGGCTGGAACATGGACCCCCTGTTCAATTGTATCTTCACCAGCTTTCTGTCTCTCACTGCCTAAGCTTGGCTGTTCTGGAATTTGCTCTTTTGACCAAGTTGGCATTGAACTCAGAGATCTGCCAGTCTCTGCTTTCCCAGATCTAGGATTAAAGACATGCACCACCACACCAGGCTCTAAAATTTCTTTAATTCCTTTTAATAAATTGTAAATTATTCTGGTTGAGATCTTGCCCTGAGGTCACTACTGTCTTTATTCCATTTCTTAAACTGTTTATCTTCTTGAACACAGCACTTAACTCCATTCATTTTCTCCTCAAATTTTACATTTTCTTGCTCCTTTCCATAACATAACTTCATTAGAGTTACCACTCCTAACCACAGGACAAAGTCTATTCTAGGCTGTTTTGAGATTTCCTCTACCAATGGAATTAACCCACATCTCTTCACTTTGGCCTCAAGAAGACTCCAGATAAAGGCAAAAGCCAGCCACATTCTTCCCTAAATTATCACAAGAATGATTGCTAGGCAATATATTAAAATTTTTCTCCTCTGAAACCTCTTGAGGTAGATCCCACACAGTTCATCAAATAACACTCAGCACCACTGTCTTTCATGACCCAACTAGTATGGCCCATTAAGCAGTGCTTAAAGCATTCCATTGCTTTAATAACACCAAGTACAGAAGTCTAAATTCTTCCAAATAATAACATGGTGAGGCCCATCACAACAATACTCCAGTCCCTGGTACCAACTTCTGTCTTATCTAGGGTTTCTTTTGCTGTGGAGAGACATCATGACCATGGTAACTCTTATAAAGAAAAACAGCTTGCAGTTTTGAGGTTCCGTCCATTATCATCATGGCAGGAAGCATGGTGATGTGCAGACAAAAATGACGCTGGAGAGGTAGCTGAGATTCCTACATCTTGCAGACAACAGGAAACTGAGTCTCACACTGAGGGAAACATGAGCAAAAAATATCTCAAAGCCCACGCCCACAAGGACACACTTCCTCCAACAAGGACATACCCACTTCAGGAAAGGCACACCTCCGAATAATGTCACTCCCCTTGGGGACCATTTTATTTCAAACCACCACAACATCTGAACATAATCTCTGGGTAACCCATATTCAAATCAAATTTCAGCACATACTATTCAGACACTTGCACCTTCATGTGTCCTGAAGCATTGTCTGTATTAACAAAGCTGAGAAGTCAGTGTAGGTGTTCATTAACATATTAATGAATAAAGAAAATGTGTTGTGTTCCTTTTTACAGAATGGCATTGTGTTCAGCCATATTAGTAAGTGAAATGTATATTTTTGGAAAATATGAAATTACAGATAAACATATTAAACTCAATATGCTAGAATTAGAAAGTCAAATACATATTTTCTCTGATTTGTAGACCGTAAATTATAGATAGATGAGGCATGAACCTAGTCTTATTAATAAAAAAACAGTTTGTCAGAACACAAACAAAATATCACATAACAGATATATATATATATATATATATATATATATATATATATATATATATATGAAAAAAATATGTTCCCTGATTTTAGTCTCATCACCATTGTGTTCTACTCATTGGCTGATTCTTAGGTTTAGCTTTTGGACTTCAAACTATTTCCTGATATATTGGTATTTTTACATAGATTTCTTGAACTAGGCTCCCCCATTTCACCTAAAAAAATTGTATTTATTTGGTCTTATGGTTGGAGTCAGCTTTGGTACATGCTTTATACTACTGGAGCATGCTTCTGATAATTTCTCAATGATTATAATTTATTTTATACTTTCTATTTCAAAATATAATAACATATGGCAAAGAATAACTTTAGGAACAAAACTGTCAAACTTTCACAATCCAGTATTCAGCATTTCACCTTCACAAAGTTCTAAAGCAGATTCCATCATAGAGTTCATAGACATCAGTAGGGCCAGGAGACCAGAGAAGGAAAAGATACCTAAGAGTCTTAACATTAAATTAAGGTTTTTTTTGTGTATGTTAATATTTAACAATCACACATAAAGAAATTATCAATACAGAACAAAGAGCAAATTTTAATTAAATTGAACAGTCGTATGAATGTTGCAGCATCAAACAAGATTCAGAACATTTACATATATACACAGAAAGAAATTATTCATAACATTTCATCATGAACATAACCAAAGATAAATCTTATCAGAATCTAAGCCAAGCTCTCCCATATATCTTACATTGCATGATCAAAATATATCAAAATAAGAGAACAACAAAAACATTAATTTTCAAAATATATGTGTAAGGGAAACTCAGCTACATAATTCTTATCTTAAAATGTAAATCAAGGTAGAATTTGTTTGGGATGACAATACGGTGAGTTTTATCCTGTCAAAACCTAAAGGAGAGATGAGCCAAACTGGTCACCAAAGAGAAAGCATACGTTCAAATACTATTTAAAATCAAAGACAGAAAGGTATGGATCGGCTCAGTATTAAAATAATTCTTGGCAGAAACCAGGCCCTGCGTTCAATCTCTAGTACTGAAATACATGAATTTCTAATATTATATTGAATTTTGATTTAAGTAAAAATAGTTATAGTAAGAAATGTAGTGTTAAAAACAGAAATCAGTGCCACACCATCCAAATAAACATAACAGTTACATGCACTACATAATGGTTAAGATGTTTAAAATTAAAAAAAAATTTTTTTAAGTTCCTGATTTTATTCATGAAATAATACTTATTCCAAAGACAGAAAATGGAAAAATATTTTTGTCAAATTGCAAAAATATATTTGGGAGTGCACTTCTGAGACTCCATCTAGGCATGAGTGATAAGAATTATAGAAGTTTTATTTGTGATGCTTTATAGTTCTCATTTCTATCAGTCAGTTTGTTCTATGACTTATAGTTATTATTCAATACTACTACTTCTTCTACATTTTATTGTGATTGTATCTTACTTTTCAATTCCAAAATATGGATAGGTGAACACAGACTGTCACAACATAATATCACAGCAACAGGAATTAGCTAGCTCACAGCTATGAAGCCTGAAATTCTGAAATCATTTTGTCAGTACAGGCAGGTCCTTTAGTGAGACCTTTTCCACAGGTTGTATAAAACCATGTTCTTTGGTTGTATAGGGCATGTGTACACAAAGAAAAAGGGAACAAATTCAGTCTCTCCATCCTAGGACCTCATTTAACCCTACTTACTTTCTTATAAGGCTTATCTCCAAATATATTCACTTTAAGACTTAAAGTTTTGACATATGAATCTAGGCAAGAAGTATTTTGTTGTACTTAACATATATTCTTCTCACCCCCTTCAAAGCCCCAAGATATTAATTTGTTCCAGTATTAGTGTTGAACTTTAAAGCATGAAGTCTCATCTAAGTGTGTAAATCAGACATGGAGGAGACTCAAGTTACAGATTCTTCTGGAGGTTATGCTCATTACATTTCTGGACCAGTATAAAAATAGTAATGAATTTCAAGAAAGCCATGTGAGTAAGGCCTAGGAAACATTCCAATTCCAAAAGGAAAAAGGTGAAAGGAAAAGAACGACAGTCAGTCTCATGCAACTCAGAAACCCAGAACAAGAAAGTTCTATGTAAGTTATTAACTATGACCTTTGAGCATATCTGTTTGATTGATTACTCTGCAAAAGTTCACATAATGGGTACAAAACCAACATGTTCTGCATGGTGGTCTAATCCCAAAGATTTCTAGGATGCCACTTGAATCAAGCAAGAAATAGTTGTGGTGTACTTGGCTAAGTTGGAAACTCCTATTTCCTCTCTGAATTCTTTAGTCCTATCCTTGACCTGTGAAGCATTTTGACTGCCATATGTCACTATCGGCCTGCCCTTAATCCACACTGGTATTAATTCTGCTGATATAAGTTCATCTCTATTCTTGGATTCTGTTGTTGTATGTTATTAATTTCACAGTTCACAATCCCCTAATTTCCTTTTCAAATGGATGCCTATGTGTACCTTGTACATTCTCCTAAAAAATGAAAAAAAGAATAGAAAAGAAAATCTTTTCTTTTTCTTTTCAATATAAGTAACCTAAGAGTTTTTAAATCTTCAAGTTCAGATTCTCTGTTCCTTGACAACTGAGCTTTCAATTTCTCTATAAGCATGCACAATTGGCTTCACACAATAAAAAAGACAGTTACCTCACCTCTAAAATTTTGTTTAAAACTCTCCTTAGTTAGATAATTGGTTTCATGGTTCATAAATTCTTTCTCAAAACACAAAATGACAGTTCAGTTCAATCATGTGTTTCTTCAAATTCTTGGTAGAAGTTTTTTTCTTTGACAACGACCATGTCATTGGTGTCTGAAACTTCATCAGAACAGTTTTGTCCCCTTTCTCAGTCAGTTTTCAAGCCTAGCACACATTTTGAGACATTTTTCTTTGTACTTTGTTTTGGGGCAGCATAATCTGGCCTTCGTTACCTTGGTTTTCCATAGAACACCACCAAAGATTCATTATCTTCAAAATGTGACTTTTTCACGGTTCTGAAGTCTTAAATTTATAGAATGGGTAGACTAGCAAGGTCAAATTTTGGTGAAGTTTCTCCCCAGCTTTCAGAGAGTGTCTTTGTAGTCAGATGGTCTTTCAACAAGCATGAATGCAAGGAGAATGGGTAAGATCTCAGAGTTTCTGCTTTGCTTCTAATGTCAAATTCTATTGTCTTCATCTATCTGTTAGGAGAAATAATTCACCATAGAACTTTGTTCATCTTAATTATCTCACTTGAAGATGTTAAAATAATCAAATTATGGTTTAGATCTTCAGTATATGATTTTGGAGGAGGAACAGAATACAGATATATATATATATATATATATATATATATATATATATATCATATTGTGCAGGCTTAGTGTGAATATATAAAAATGAAAGAAATTAGTTATTCTGATGCTCTATGTAGAGATAGCATCTATAGGAAAAACAGTGAAAAAGATGGGCAGAAGTATATAAAAGATACTAATAATTTTTAGAATATTGAACAGTTAGGAGTTTATGTCAAATTTATTTTAATTTATTCTTTGAAATTTTCATACATATAAACCATGTATTATAATCATATTCACTGTTTATATCTTCCTCTATACCTCCCCAAATTATCTCTCTCCTAACTTATGTCCCTTTTCAAAGCTGCTCAGTGAGTCATAGAGGTTCTGATATGCATGCCCTCTTTATAGTTGTATACTCTCTCATTACTTAGTATGTTGGAGAGCTGTGCTCTTATCAATTTCTGCTTCTAATTCTAAATTTTCTCTTAATAAAACTTAGCATTTGTCTATAGGCATGAGTGCACATATTTAGAAAAAATCTTAGTGCTCTTTTAATTCAGCTAAATGGCAGAGTACACTCCCATATAAGACCCAATACCTCTTCACTTGTAGAAGTTTACTGAATAGGATCTTGAGGAATTAAAGCCATGGGAAATTCAAACTCTAGTTATCATGTCATTATCAGGGTAGGGTTGGTGAACAAGTTTGTTCATTGTCAAAACACAACAGGAAATATGGAAAGGGTATAGGCAGGACTAACAGAGAGAAAGATTGAGGGACAGGAAGGTGGAGAGAGAGGACTGCCAGCCACCGCCAAGACAAGCAGCATGTAAAGATGTCGGTAAGCCACGAGCCACGTGGCAAGGTATAGATTTATAGAAATGGGTTAATTTAAGATATAAGAACAGTTAGCAAGAAGCCTGCCATGGTCATACAGTTTATAAGTAATATAAGCGTCTGAGTGATTATTTTATACGTGGGTTATGGGACTGCGGGGCTTGTGGGACCTGGAGAGAAGCTCTCCAGCAACAAAAGGGTCCAAAGAATTACCTATTTTCATTTGAGAAATATTATTTTAAGGTGTGTTATTTTGTTTATGTTGCATTTCTTTAACTCTG
The DNA here is from genome assembly GCA_902168405.1 of Peromyscus aztecus. Lineage (NCBI taxonomy): Eukaryota > Metazoa > Chordata > Mammalia > Rodentia > Cricetidae > Peromyscus > Peromyscus aztecus. Next base: position 25,365 of record CABHPQ010171408.1, on the reverse strand, counting down.
TAAAGATGTGATATTTTGTCTGCCTAAAAAACAGCTGATGGTTTTATAAAGAACTGAACAGCCATATATATATATATATAGTCTTGTTTAAAGGATTTTTGTATATTGATAAAAATTTAAGGTTATTTTTGTTACAATGTATTGTATGTATATTTCTATTGTTGTTTGAGGTATTGTACCTATGCAGTTCATTTGGAAATTTAGGGTAAAGTTCTAGTTTTATAAAGCTATTGTTATAAACTAAATTGGATAATCAGGAACATAGATTAGTGGTTAGTCATATACAACAATCAAAATTGTAGATATGTTAAATATGCTTTCCAGATCCTATAAGATGTACTTTAGATAGATAGATGGCCTTCAAACCTTTAAAAGACCTACAGAATATGGCATTTAAAATGTTTTGTTAACTTAGGACTTTTGCTGACAATGAGACACATCTACTGCAACACCAATTTACTACAGAGATGATGAGCATCGAAGAAACCTCTTAAGGACTTTGCTTTCAATGTGGCAAGGCTAGTCATTTGGGCAAGAAGCTGCTCTTGCCTGGACTGATTGACAGTGTATTGTATAAAATGGATATGCAGAACCCACAGGAAAGTGACCGCTGAACTTGGCCAACACAAGGTGTGATGGTCTATCAGGGCTCCTGCTTCACAGAAGACATTGCCAGACATTCTGCAGGACACAGAAGAAAGTGGCTGAAAAGAACCCTCTTCAACCTTTTGAGCAGTCTAAAGCCTGCACAGTGTGATCCAGGTTCACAGTTTTTGTGAGCTATAAACCCTGCTTGAGTGAGGTTTAGTAATGCAGTTTTCTTCAAGCCATTTCTGTTCCTGTAAGGAACTCTTCATTTGTATTCTTGTAAGTAATGCCAATTAATGTATGTTAAAAGATTTGTCATACAACATGAATGTATGAGCTTGTATTGCCTATATAGATGGGACAGGTTTTCCAATTTCCTGCTTCCTTGAAAAGTCTGCCAGATATTATGGGCTTGTAGGCTGAAGATGGATGTCCCAACATTGCAGAGGAACTGTGGATGACTGTTCAGACAGTCAGATGTCTCTGTCATTTTTAGAGTTTTGGGAAGTTGTTTGCAATGCATTTTTGTTTACTTAAAAAATATTATATCCTTCTGGGGGCTTTGATGGAGTTGAAAACTGGATAGTTATAGTTGCAGTTTTCCTTAGATATGATAGAAGTAAATTAAGTATAAAATTTTAGATTTACTAAGATAGGATATATTGGGGAATATTTTTTAATTGTACCAGACACAAATGAATTGGAATTCTGTATATTGTGGATGTAATCTGTACTTGATAATTGTTCTTATTGTATACAGTCTTACTATGTTAAAGTTAAAACACTTCATTTTGTTCAGAAGAGAAGGGGTAAATGTTGAAGAATATTATTTTAAGGTGCATTACTTTTGTTTATGCTGCATTTGTTTAAAACTCTGTGAAGCTGTGGTACTTTGCCTGTCTAAAACATCTGATGGTCAAATAAGGAACTGAACCACCAATAGTAAGGTGGGAGAAAAGATAGGTGGGGCTGACAGGCAGAGAGAATATATGGAAAGAGAAATCTGGGAGGAGAGAAGAAGTAGCCACAGAAGGAGGAGGACTCCTGGGGCCAGCCACCCAGCTACATAGCAAGCCTTGGAGTAAGAGTTATATGTGCAGAATTAAGAAAAGGAAAAAGTCCAGAGGCAAAAGTTAGAGGGGATTATTAAAGTTAAGGAAAACTGGCAAGAAACAAGCCAAGCCAACGCTGGGCATTTATAATTAATAATAAGCCTCCATGTGTGATTCATTTGGGAGCTGTGTGGTGCCCCCCCCCAAAAAAAGCAAAAACAAACAACAACAATTTTCTGTATATTATTTTAAATATTAAATTTTAAAATTAAATTTTGAAATCAATTTCATTGTGATTCTAATGAGAAGCATTCCCCACAGTCTCATGCACTTGAATATTGGGTACTCAGTTGGTGGCATTATTTGGGAGAATTTTCAAAGTTATAGCTCTGCTAGACATATAATGTTGCTTGAAACAGGCCAGATAGATTAGATAGTAAACACCTCACACCATTACCAGTTCCCTCTCTCTGCTTCAGGCTCATGGTTAAGGCACCGTATAACCGCTTTCTCAGAGACTGAAACATTCCACCCTGCAGGAACGCTCCTTAAATAGGAAGGTAAACAACTCAAAATAGCTTCAGTAAGTTCCTGAAACTTTGCAGATCCACTTGGTCCTTACCTCCAGGAATAAACAAGCCAAAGGGTACAGAAGACAATCATGAGACCAGACCAGCTGCATGGAAGAAGCAGAAACCAGGGTAGCAGCCTGGAAGAGGTTTGAACCAACTGAAGCACCTGAAAAGAACCCTCTTCAACCTTTTGAGCAGTCTAAAGCCTGCAGTGTGCTCTAGGCTCACAGTTTTTGTGAACTATAAACCCTGCTTGAGTGAGGTTTAGTAATGCAGTTTTCTTTGAGTCATTTCTGTTCCTGTAAGGAACTCTTCACTTGTATCTTGTAAGTAATGCCAATAAATGCATGGTGAAAGATTTGTCATACAACATGAATCTGTGAGCTTCCTGTTCTGGATTCCATGCCCGGCACATGTCATGCCTCCATGCCATGGAGCACTATTATTTCATAATAGTAAGTCATAGGCCAAAGAAAACTCTTTCTTCCATAAGTCATTTTTGGTTATGGTATTTTATCACAGCAATAGAGGACTATATTAACACAGAGGTTCATACAAGAAAATGAACATTTACTATTAAAAGAAAAAATAAAAACAAAACCCTAACTGTGTTTTTCTAAAGAAGAATGGGGAATATTCTATAACTTTTAGGGAAGTAGGTAAAAGCTCTAAGAACAGCTATTGGCTCATTCTAGAAGGAACATAGAAATCTGCAGTGCTGAGAATTATATGACTTCTGTGGCTCAGTCCAAGAGGTTTCAGTTCTAGTTGGCCATTCTTTTCTGCCGTGAATCTTACTGAATTCTGGGGATGACCTGAGAACTTGCTTAAGGTTAAATTAAAAAGTAACAGACTAATTTCTTTGTTGAGGATATTTCAGAGTGAGTAATGTTGGAAATGTGGTGGGGTTTATTATTGATAAGGTGTATAGGTCTACTATAAAAAAGAGCATGTAGGGGGAAGATAAAACAATGGAAAATTTGGAAAAGCAAAGACCAGTAGGAAATTTCATGTTACAGCCAAAGTACATAATGAAAGAGAGACTGTGATTGTTGAGAAGATTAATTTTATTAATAAGTTGCTTGTTTTTCACTGAAATAAAGCAGAGGGTACTCATAGAGCAAAACCTCCTCCAGATAAGCTTCAACTTGTGAAATAGAGCCCAAGGTGTTTTCTCTTCCTGAAAATTAACAAGAAACAACTCTGTCACTGCTATGATTCCAGGAAGAATGAACCCATAGCAAACTTGGAGTTGAACTTGCCACTGTCACCCATAGGCACTGCTTTTAGAGATGGTAAGAGTGTAAGAGTGTTGGAACCATGGATTCTTCCTCTGTGGTTTCAGAAAACTGCTGATATTGACTAATATGTATGTATCAGGGGAATTCCTAACAGGTTTTGAGAGTGAAGTCTGTATTTCTGTAGGAGATGCCACGATATTGAAGATAGCAGAGTGGTAGGCTATCTTCATGAGCTTCATATGGAAGGCAGAAGCAGCCTAACACAGAGTTGAACGTTGCAGGTGAAGATATATGAGTCGTTCGACATTTATTGTGGAGCTATATGACTGGACATTCGACTTGGTGAATTCTAGCCTTGCTTCAGTCTGCTGTTTTCTCACTATCCTCATTCCAATCATTTGGAACAGTAATGCATATTCTGTGTCATTTCACATTGAAGAACTTAAAAATGTGGTCTTACAATCAGGAAGACAAATTCACATTAGGAAACCCATCATTTCCTATCATAAATTTCAGGTAGGTGCTCCAAAGGGGTATGGAGCTCGATGTTCTGATCTTGCTAAACTGTGGAAGTTTGTCATTTCTGGACTCACTCTGCTTTTCTTTATTGAAAGAATTTGAGGCATGTCAGACTTTCATCCTTAATATATCTGTCCTATATATAAGAATTCCATTAAGAAGTTGTGGACTTCACTATAGTCAACTTGATTTCACATGCTTTTATGTTGAATATTAACTTTGGTCCTAGTAGTGAATTTTACTGCCATATATTACTGGAGATGTCTGAGCCAGGGTTACTATTGCTCTGATAGAATACTATGACCAACTGCAAACTGGGGAGGGAAGGGTTTTTTCATTTATCCTTCCACATCATAGTTCAGCACTGAAAGAAGTAAGAACAGGAAATCAAACATGGCAGAAACTTAGAGGCAAGAGCTAATGCAGAGGCCAAAGAAGCTCTTTACTGACTTGATTCTTGTGGCCAGATCAGCTTGCTTTTTTGTAGAATTCAGTACCAACTGCTTAGGGATGGCACCGTACACAATGAGTTGAGCTCTCTCCCATTAATCACTAATTAAGAAAATTCCCCACACCCAGATTTTATGGAGGCCTTTACTCAATTGTGGTTACATCCTTTTAAATGACTCTAACTTGTGTCAAGTTGACATAAAACTATCCACCACAGGAGATGAAATGCACTTGTCCTAAAAAAGGCTTCTTCACTTTCATACACATTAAAATATTACTTGTAATTCACTCCAAGCTTTTATTATCAGATTTTTTCATTTAGTTGTGTGACAGATCAATGCAATAACATATCATAGTGAATATTGAACCCATAGCTTTCAAGTTATTTGCATATCACTCAAAGTACTGTGTCCCAACAAGGATATGCCAGCCAATTTCCCGAATTCATTTCTCCACCATTGTGTTCCTTTGACATTAGTGGTGAGTCCCAGACTTTCATAAGGATTTCAAGTTGCTCTTGTCTCATCATCTACTACTCAAAAACAAGTGCAGGTTGGATTTCCTAGGGATCAGAGCAAGGGCCCAAGATTTCTGAATCAGATGCTAATTAGTGAGGTTAGAAAGAACACGTGGAGTCAGGGTGGAAAGAAGCAGTTACTGCAGAGGGAAATGATCGGGTGTGAAGAGTCCTAAACAATAACCTTAGTAAACAACAAGGGTCATTCACTAGCTAAACAGCTTGACAGATTGGGGCCACATTGACCCCACATGACCTACCTGTTACACTTCTGCTGTGGTCAGTCTTCTTACAAGGGTCCGCATTCAGCTACAAATGTTTGCATGAGGTGAATCTGAGTGAGAGCAAATCGGTGTGGCTGGTAAGGCTGAAATATTTTACCCTCACATGGAAAGGATGAGGATTTGGGTGACACACATCAATATTCATCACGGTTACAAACCTACTGAAAATCTTAAATCAGAAATTTCATATTTCAAATAATAAACACCCAAATCATTACAATTAGATCTTGAAGTCTTTCTTTTGCTTTCTGTGTCCTGCACAGCCCGGCACCTGGACCTGACAAGGGCTGTAAAGGAATGAAGAAAAGACAGAGATACAGACACATATACAGGAAAGCTAGGATCAGGGGTATGTATACTTGTTGCTGAAGTAGCATTAGGTACAGAATCCCAAAATCTAAGCTTAGTTATTATATACAACACAAAGGGGAGAAGTTAGCTAGTCTCCTAAGGAAAACAGTCTCAGGCTGTAATTATCTGGAAGGAGGAAGGTGCACACAATGTTCAGACATTCACAAACATTTATATTTGGACAAACAGAAGGCTTTGCCATTCTAAACCTTACCAGAACATAGAGGGCTTTGCAATTGCTATATATCTGGAGCATTGTTCCTTAACATAGTCATACCCATGTTAACAATACATACTTATCTGCTTTTCATAACATATTCAGGGATTCATTGGCTCCCCATAATTGCTGAGGTGAAGATAATCCATATTGGAAAATACACAATGTATTTCATTATTATGATTAAAGGCAAAAAGCAATATGATCTTCTGAATTGCTATCCAAAATAATATTCAATATATATTACTTATAGCTATGAAATAAGGATGTTTATCAAACTTTATAAATCATACGTTCATGATACTTCTATAGAACAAGAGTATTTGTGAAATATACAAGCTTTTCCATTAAATTTCAACAGTTTTTTATGGAAATAAAAATAAGGCAGAGTGTCAAGCATGCGACTCAGGCCTGTGGCCGGGGCAATGAAGATCTGGAGTTCAGAGCACTTGCTCAGATTTCGGGAGCCAACAGGACCTTGACATACCTCAAAGAGTAGTCTATCACGGATCCAGCTGCAAGGGAATGCAACTGTTTCCCACAGATATCACGCTCATGGATCTGGTGTCATGTAATGAGAAGTTGGTGTACACAACTCATCCAGAGAACACTGAAAAGACTGCTTACCATGGAAGCCATATTCACTGTGAAGGGTATTAGCCTTGGGAGCTACATGGAAAATGTAATGGCTAACACAATATTTTCCAATGGAAAGAATGGAGTGGGATGCCATTGAGTGGATAACTGAACATTCTAAGACTGTCATAAAGCCTGTACCCACGCCTGGTGACACAAGGCTGCAATCCAAGTCACTTCTTAGTCGGATACCTCACCAAGAAGTGTCAAGGAAGAAAGGAAAAGAGAAAGGAAGCACGGATGTACCAAGAAAGTGAATAGTAAGTATGGATGTGGTTTATAACGTGAATTGCTAAACGGTCTTTTTAATAAAACAGCATGTCTTTAAAATTTATTGCTGTTGGTATATAAAATAAATAAATAAATATTAAATATTTAATATACTCACATATATAGGCAAAACACACACACAGAGGCAAGCAATCTATGTATTTTAAAAAGTGTATTAAACCTACAGAATAGTTTTATAGGCTTCTGCTCTCCCTTTGTCTGTCAACTTTCCATTTCTACAGATCATTCTAGAACTTTTCTATGATTACAAAAGTTTATGTCTCTCTTATTCTTTCATTTAACTCAGGGTCATACTTTAAAATAACACAGAAAAATAAGATATCAATATGGAGTAAAAGGATAATATATGTACACCATCCATTTAAAAATGCCAAACTAATGAATAGATAATCTGTAAATATTATATTTACATATATTAGGCAGGTTGAAATGTAGATAAAAATATTTATATTACATTGGAAAGATTACAGGTGTAAAAATTGAAGAAATATTTGCATAAATGTGTTACTGAAAGACTTAAGTTGTACCCTGAAAAATCTACTTTAATTGTTTGAAAATAATCAAAGATCTGTAGATTAACCATCTTCATTTAATATTCCATGAAGATGCAAAATAAAACCATTTTAGTAAAGATTGTATTAAGTTCTTCTGCTTTTCATATATAATCAAATACATTCATATACTTGCCCAAATGATCTCAGTTGCATACTTGAATGAAATGCTTTTGAATGAAATTAGGAGAGGCCACAGAGAGCAAAAATAGATGTTAATAAAATAACTGAGGTGGCTTATCATCACAGTCACATTAACTGTACTTATTTAAGGCATGAAATACACTAAGAAAACACTTCACTTTTATGTCATTCAGAAGTCTTTGCCGCAACAGTATGCATGTCTTTCTAAGTCAGACTCCTGAAATTTGCATATGAACATATGAGTCAATGAACAATGTGAACACATATTGGAAATTTTAAAAATATTGAGAATTCAGAGATATAATATTTGAAAGATCATATAGAAAATAACCAGTGATAAAATTATTAGCAAATTAATATTTTCTGGGTATGGAGTGAGTACACTATGTGTTAAAATCTATTTTATTGGTTGTGATACTTCAAAGGAGTGGCTTTTGTTTCCAGTATATACTTTAAAATTATTATAATCATCATTCAAGGAATAAAATAGTAGAAATGCAAAGCTGCTAAGATTTGAAGTAGAGGTAAGTTTTATATTCAGTAATGCAAATGTGCAAGGTGAAATAAAGATTAACTAGTTTAAAAAGTATAAAAAGCTAAAGCCTTTTATGCCAAATTGAGTGAAAAGAATTGTCAATATGTAAAACTTTTCAAAAGTTTTGATATAAAGGAAAGACCTGACTACCACCTGAGTAAAGTGCCTGAATAAAGGGATATTTCAAGCTATGTCAAGAAAATATTTCACTTAGCTAGCATCTTCTCTCTATATTACTATCATGTAACTAGTATATGAAATGATCTAACCCTGTATGTAAAGTCTTAAATGTCTATAATACATATATAAAAGACTCACCTGTCTATAATACATAAACAAAAGACTCACCATGGCATTTGCAATACACTAGTTATTTTTCTTCATTCTGTGGAGATGTCTCAGTAGGTCACAGGATTGCTGTTCAATAATGAAAACTGGAGCTCAGATACATTAAAACAGGCATGACAATGTGTAATTCTAACCCATACTGGGCGCATGGCATAGAAACAGATGCCAGGGGCTTTCGTGCCAGCAAGTCCACCTGAAATGGTAAGCACAAGATTCAATGTTGAACTCCTTCTCAGACAATAAGTGAGAAAACAGACCGAGGAAGAAAGTTGACCTTAACCTCTGAACTCAACATGTGTCTGCACTGGCTACTGTACCTGCATCCATCACACACACACATACACAGCCACATGCTCTATTATTTATATTCTGGGCTTCATACTGTGAACAAAGGAACAGTATATTTTTAAGATAATACTGAATTTCATTCCAAAGTTCTGATATATGGAACAATTTCTTGTGAATGCTGTACCAAACTTCAAAAGAAGTAAGCACTAATACTACATGCTTACCAATGTTTAAAAAGCAGTGACAAAAAGTTTCTAAAGAGAGGGTAAGGAATTACAGTAGTCAGAATGCATTTTATATGTGTATGAAACTGTCCAAGAGCTTATTAAATAAAAGTTATAGGAATTCAAAACAAAACAAACATTATATATTTAGAGTAATTGTAAGCTTTAAGTTAGCATGAAAAAATTCAAATCATGGACAAAAACTGGTATGCTCTTATTCCTTTGTGGGAGATCAATTCATTCCATAGTATATAACTGAAGTGAAATTTTCAACTACTGTCTCCTCTTTTTTATCTTTTTAAAATCAATAATAATGTTTGTTATTGGGTCTTGCCCTTATATTCTTTTCCACATGAATCTTTCCTTTCTCAGGACAAAAATGAAAGCAATGGTCGGCTTCATTCAGTGTATTTCATGTTACTTACCATCATATATAGAAGCTATGATTATCTCTTGCCGTATTGTAATCCTAGAACCAAGAATTATATACCTTTGCATAAAATTTTTCATTTCACCACCAGTAACTGTTCAAAATCTGTATTACGTTCACAGACTGACTTAGAAAAAAAACTACAGCACACATGTGTTTCCACATGTTATCTTTCCTTTGAGACTATCTTGGGACCAAGTAAGTTTAAATAATTCATGAAGGATTGCTCAGATAGTGGTCTATGGATTATATTCTTCTCAAAATAAAATTGGAATACTTCAATTTGTTGTCTTTCATAGCTGGGTTTTTAAAACAAAACTGAAATAAATTGCACTTTCAATTTATTGGAAAAAATACTCCAAAGAGAAGAAATAGAAACTCTTACAAAAGGGCCACATTTATAGTTGTCTGAAACTGATTTCTAGGAAGGAATGCAAATGGTGTACAGAAGTACAAGGGAGAAATGGCAACATGAGTGGGTTTGCATCTGGGACAGTGGTACCTCATCTAAAGATGGAGTAGGTTTTCATGAATAACTGGGTATGGAGAACATCATCTCAATATTCATAAATGAACTGTGTCCCTCCTATATGCTTAGAATATCATAATTGCCAAAACAGAGTAAGCCAGAAAAATATTAATTGTCTAGAAGAATCATATTCTAGAATCAAATGATTGATTTGAATCTTTCTCCTATCTATCTATCTATCTATCTATCTATCTATCTATCTATCTATCTATCTCTATCATATATCATCTGTATCTATCCATCATGGTGTTACTAAAATCTGAGGTCAATGTCTATGATTCAGTGTGGCACACATCAATAATCTGCACATATTTGTATTAACATAGGTAATCCAATTTTAACAAAAGATCATTCAATAGCCATAAACTTCATATGAAATTTGTTTTCCTCTTCTTAGCTCTATGTGTCTCAGACCTTGTCCAACCATTGGACAGTCAATTAATTTTACTGACATCTGTGTGACTGTTTTGTTTTTTAACAGGTTTATGAATGCTGTCATTAGAATTACTGACATGAAATATAAACAGAATTTAAGAATATATAGATACATCATTATTGGACTTCTATAATTAAAATCTACAAATGAAATTTACTTACTTCTAAACAATTTCCTTTCCTTTGCTCTTCTGCTGAGCCCCTTGACTCTGAAGGACAGAAGAATCAGTGGCTTTCTTACACCGTAAGTACCATTTTCAGATTTATCATTTGCTAAATGGCTGTTGGAGGCATTGCGAACTGACAAAGCTGTGGGCTATGGGATATATGCTCCATGTTTCCATTTTCCAAACGGTTTGAATATTCATAGTCTTTGTCCCGCATAGCTGCGTGCCTACTGTAGTTGAATCATTAAATATGAACTAGCATCTCTGAACATAGAGTCACATGGCCAAACCAGAAGTCGGTTTACACGTCCAAGTAGTACACTCTGTCAACTGGCAGCATCATAAATCACATGGCAATAGGCAAAGATGCAACATCATCTCTCAGCTCATAAAGAAATGGCTTGGAATAATTGTCCCTTACCTCCCTCTCTTCCTTCCTCTCTTTCTTTCTTTTTGTTTGACACCATTTCAATGTGTATTTTTGGGTGGGTTCACCCCGACTCTCCTGTTGTTACTTTGCCTCTAGTCCCTTCAAGAGTGAGACACAATATAGTGAAATAAATTACTTGCAAATTAAATGTAGTAGACTTACAAATGTCTCTATGAAAACAAACGTAAATATCTTCCCTGTAAAATATAAGGAAAGGAATATTTTATTCTCAAATTTGTTCTTCCAAAAAACTTAAACTATTCAAAGTAGTTTAAGGCCATTATAGAAAACAACAAGGCCTTGTGATTAAGACCGTAAGAAAACTCATTTGCAACTTCTAGAGTTTTCTCTAGAATTCTAAAAAACAGAATGGCCAAAGAGATAAATATTACTTACAGAGCCATACCACATTTGTTTTATGTATTTTATAAATATCCAGGATGTGAGAGAAGCTCATTTTTTATCCTTTCAATTAGATCAAGACATACAAGTCCTGTGATTTTTAATCCAAAAATCCTTCTGAAAAAAAAAAAAAACTGTTTCCGTTCTTGGCACAAAAGACTCTCCTGTGGACAAATAGGAGAAATTATGAACTGTAGGAGGTCAGGTATTTCTATAAAAATAGTATCAAAGAGTAACACTGGTTGCCTTTTGGAAGAGAACACAGGGCATCAAGAGACATATTTGGAGGAAAACATTCTGTGCATTTTCAGCTGAGGTCCTTAAATACATGCAGTCAAAGAACAGATAAACATAGGGAAAAAAATCCAAAAAACCCCAATGTACCCCTTATTATTGTTCACTTATGCAGTTCTTTTTCTGATTGTCTGATTTTTTTGGTACACCCTATACTTACACCCTATAGTAGAGTCTGCAGTTAAATTACTGTTATGTTCCTTATTAAAATATTATCATAAAATGATATGCATGCATTCTCTGTTCTTTTTTAATTTGTATTTCTCTTTTATTCCATTTTCTCAATTGATTGTATTCCATGATATTTTTGGTGTCAGTGATGATTGTTACAACTTCTCCCAAAATTGAAGAGGTTTGAAATGATTTTCAAGGAGTTATCACTGAGGGAATATAGATGATATGAGGAAATGAAGGAAACAGGTACATCTAAGGAAAGTGATTTATTGCTGATTTGTAAATCTAAATTGAACTTGATCAGACTTGAGAAAAATATAACTGCTATTTCACCATACATGAAGAGATGATTTGTTTTGTTATACTCTGCATGCCCAAAATAACCAGTCTAGACATTGTGCTCTGTCTTTTTACCCCCTTTACTTTGAAATAGAGTTTTTTGAATCCATATATTTCTTCTAGGAGGCTGAAGAAAATAAAGTATGAGTTTATGTTTCCAAGATAAATATAAGTGCAAAGTTCAATACAATTATAGTAACATTTCTGGGCTTAATGTAATTAATATTTGAAATGTAGACAGAGCAATGATGTGACACAGAGCCATCAACATTGTTATATTTAATGAATTATTTCAAGCTTGGCAATAGAAAACATATCAAAGCCAGTTTTGTCTGTGCTACATAGTGTATGAATGCTTATTTTGTTATGTAATATTTTTGTTTGGAGTAAAAGAGATAATAAAATCTCCAAAAGTAAGTACTGTATTTTGCTATTTGTAGATTGTGACTGCACAAGCACTGTGAAAATTTGAGAAAGCTATCTAGATGAGGAAAAAAAGTATTACTCAGGTCACTGCACAATGCCTGAGCATTTACTTTAAATTGTGTACAGTATTCAATCGTACTTCCGGGAAATTTGAAACTTGTCCTACTTGACATGTGTTATTCATCTAATCATCCCAAATTATCTTATCAGTAGCTCAAACCACTAGTCATTTGATTTTTTTTGTTCCTGAAGATTTACTTTATCATTTTAGTTCTCTCTGTCTCTGTCTCTGTCTGTCTCTTTGTCTCTCTGCTTCTCTCTCTCTCTGTCTCTCTCTCTCTCTCTGTGTGTGTGTGTGTGTGTGTGTGTGTGTGTGTGTGTGTGTGTGTGTGTGTGTGTGTGACATGTGTGTCTCAGGAGGTAAAAAGAGGGAAATCACATCTTCTAGATCTGGAGAGACAGGTGATTGTAAGCCACCTGATGTGGGTGCTAGAAACAGACCCTGGGTCATCTGCAAGAAAAATCAAGTGTTCTTAGCCACTGAAGCATCTCGTCAGCCCTAGAAAACCTTGATGCTTCGAATTTTAATAGATCAGAATCCATCTTGGAACAATTTAAGGAGTTCAAGATTTCTCTATCCTGTGACAAGTGAAAATGTATGAATCCAGGTCAGTAAAATCATGTTTTCCTCTGGTGGGTTTGCAGTAGACTACAGTCCTAATGTGTCTCTACTTGAAGGGCAACAATTTTTGCCATAAGATCTTTGTCCCAAGTCAATCAATCAATCAATCAATCAATCAATCTGTCTATCTATCTATCTATCTATCTATCTATCTATCTATCTATCTATCATCTATCTATACACCTACCAACATCCCCTCTATTTATCCATCCACTTATCTATATTCTCTCTATGCACCTATGGACAATCACATTAAGACATTTACTATGGACCCAAGAATACAAGTCTGTAAGGTCCAGTGACCAAGGAGTTGCTCTTATATATTATTGTGACCATTGGATCCAATGTTTTAGACATGCAAGAAGACAATCAAAGTAAGTGGACACCACTAAAAGTGACTAATGGAGGATGGGAACAGAACAGAGTAATGGTTATTGAAATCTCCCATTTACTAAATCTGTGACTTAACTAATCATTGTAGCTATTGTGTTTACATTTATTTTCACTTTCCTTCTTTACTTATCTCCTAAGTTCTACATTTAGTTTTGTTTTTCTATTGTGTCATTCACCATTTTACCAAATTTTATGATTATATTTGATTTCCCACATAAATTTTTATCTCCCCTGTGTTTCAGATACTAGAATTTCAGCCAGAAAAACCTATTCCTTCTTCTCTCTCTAGTCTATTTTATGTATAGCACTCAATTATTCTCTGTACCAGTGAAAGGCTTATTCTGAAGAAAATTTCTATATGACATGGGTACAAGCATGACTTTTCCCCAATCAGCATGTAAGAAATAAATTCTCTAACTATCTCTCACTGGGAACCATTAAGCTCCTGTAACAGTAGTTCAGAGTCAGCTTTCTTGCCTGTAATATTAAAGATCACCTTCCATTCCCCAAGGAATACCTCAAGTTGGGGACCGTGTCTCACATGGAGCCATAAGTAGAAGCTCTTATTAAAAATAATTTTAAAAGCCTTTTCCAGTGTAGCCTGTCTACTTGTAACCATGCAGACTAGAGCTCTTATTTTAAACCTGTGTCAATATATGATTAACAGGGAGGAAATTCAGTAAGTTATGGATAACTCAAATCATAAAATAAAGGTACACTGTATGTTATAAACCCTAAAATATGGCATAAGTAAACAATTAATAAAAACTGAAGTTCTTAATTTCTTTCTAAAAGTAATACTGAGAGAATTAGAAATAGAAAAAATACTACATGTATATGTATATGTATATGTATATGTATATGTATATGTATATGTATATGTATTCTAACCTCTAAACTGTTCACACCAAACATCTAAAGAGTAAATGTTTAGTAGGCAGACTTTTACACAATGCTCAGGCTCCTGTGGTGTTAGAGGAGCTGTGCCCATGAAAGGAAAAACAGTGCGGCCTCATTAATTTTCTTAATTTGTTCCCTCAAAGAAATGGCTTATTTGCAGGAAAAAGATGATGCCAAAATATTCATAATGTGTGGAATTTGTCATTTTCTACTTCAATTGATTTTCCACTGAGGAGCTAGAACATTTCATTGGGAAAAAGAAAGCTTTTTTTCTTTTTTTTCCCCAAGAATTTGTGTTTAGTAAATTGGATATCCATATGTAAAAAGATTACCCTAGCACTATTCAAATGTACAAAGTAGGTTACCTACCTAAATGTAATATTTTAAACAAGAAAATTTTCTTTGTGATCTCAGGCTAGGTAAAAATTGTAAGATATAGTTCCAAAAGTATAAACTGAACTAAAAACCATCTTAAATATAAACAACAACAAAATTAAAAACAAAAAAAATCATATTTCAAAATTTTTTAAGAAAAGTGAAAGTGTAAATGTGGTGGTTAATATTGATTATCACATTGACAGGTTCTAGAATTAGCAGAGACAAACGTCAGGGCACGTGTGTGAGGAAATTTATTAAGTTGATTGAGGTAAGTGCTCCCACCCTGAATATGAGTATCACCACTCCATGGGTAGAATATTTGGCTGCATAAAAATTGAAAGTCAGCTGGGCATCAGTATTCATTGCTCTACTTCTTGAATGTCTCAGACTCCTTTATAGCTTCCTGTGGTGATATTTTGTTTGTGCTCTAACAAATGAAGCTTGCCTGGATATCAGAGTGCGGAGCTAGCCACTAGTTAACCATAGAAGCCAGGCAGTGGTTGCACACATGTGTAATCCCAGCATTTGGTATCTGATGCCTTTGGTCCCAGTACTTGGGAGGCACACACCTTTAATTCCAGCACTAGGGAGGTGGAGAGAAGAAGTGATATGGCTGGGTGGAGAGAGGAATACAAGGTAGGAGGAGACAGGAGCTCACCCCTTCAGGCTGAGGATATGATGAGGTAAGAGGTGGCTGTGGCTTGTTCCTTTGTCTCTCTGATATTACAGCATTTACTCTAATATCTGGCTCAAGGTTTTTATTATTAAGACCGATTAGGATTCTAGATACAGCTTCCTTACCATAGTTGACTGTAACTTTCAAATGTTAGACAAAATAAGCCCTTCTTTTTTTAAGCTACTAAATATATTTTGTCTCAGCAACAATTGAAATTACTAATATAAAGTGAAAGAACTTTATTTATAATCATATAGTTTATGATTAATAAAATATAAAGTTAATATTAAAATAACAAAAATAAGCTAGAAGGAGAAAAATAAAATATGTGTTTTAGGAAAAATGATATATAAAATGGCTACTATATGAAATTTCTTTAGCAATGATAGGCTTACAGAAACATGATAGATGCAGAAATATGGCTGGCTACCATATCCCTCAGAAAGGACCAAAATAATGGATAGAAAGCTGTTATTTTCACGAAGTGTTTCAGGCAGACAAAGTACACTGGAGATCCGTAAGTATCATCATGAGAATGGAACACACAATAACCTTATAAAATGATCTAAACACATAATCTTTACCAACCTGTATCTCTAATTAGGATTATCCTTAAACCTCAAAGAACTGTGCATATTTTAGATGGTTTCAAATATGAGGATTCCAGGATATATCTACAAAAATTACAAACAACTTATGTATTACATGCTAAAGTAAAACAATCTGCAGCCTTATCAAGAGCTAAACTTAGATTAGGTACTTAACCTGGTGTACGCCACTGTCCTGGATCAGGAACTGAGCTTAGTATAAGGTCAGATCTCAGCCTGCTCTTAGGACTCTTTTCCTCTTGTTGAGTTGCCTTGTCCAACTTTGATTTGATGGTTTTGCTTCATCTTAGTATATTTTATTTTGTCATATTTGGTCATTATCTCATAGAAGTCTGTTCTTTTCTTATGAAAGACAGAAAGGGAGGGGATCTGGAGGGCAAGGAAGGTTGGAAGGAACTGAAGGTAGCAGGGGGAGAAGAAACTGAAGTCAGGATACACTGTATGAGAAAAAAAATCTGTTTTTAATAAAAGGAAAGCTGAACATGATAATATACTACTTGGTGTGATATTAGTAAAAAAATAGGATTTTTTTCTGTCATTTCAAACACAGTTGATAATACCATAGTTAAAAAAGCAATAAAAATGTGTAAGAGGGTTTTAAATTACTATTTTTACTGTTTTTTGAAAATACAATGTAAAATATTTTGATCATATTCACCACCAATGCCTCTTCTTAACTCTCCATAGATCCCAGAGAGTGTGCTTTTAATCTTCTTTTGTTTTCATGTATTATCTACTGGGATTGCTGGCATACACCACCACGCACATTTCCTCACCATTTTAAAGTTAATTTCAATGTGGATATTCAAACATCATTATAAAATAATAAATTATGTAGTGATGTTTGTTATCTTAATTAAATGCTCTTTTCTCAAATTTTTCTTCACTATATTGGGCATTTCTATAATTCCCGTTCTTTCTTTATTTTCATCTTTCTGTACATGTACTGACTTTCTTCCCCTTAGATTTGCATATTTTGACAATCATGTATTTCTTTAATATATACAGTTCATAGTGAAGTCAAATACTGTTGATTATCCTCATGAATAATCCAGGTTATCGTTCTCATCATCACACTAGCTCTGTAGATGTGAGTTAAGTGTCCTTGTGTAATTTAGTGATTCCCAGTATGCCTTAAGAGTTTTCTATAATTATATTTTCTTTTTATTTATTGCAATGGAATGAAATTTTCTTGGCCACTTAGCAGAAACTATGCCTGTTTTTCCATGCCCTTAATAAGTATGCTGACTTTGAATAGGCTATTTATTGTCTAGAGCCCCCAGACATCTCAAACAACAGTGATTCTGTATATTGCCATGTTGAAGTAAAAGTCAAGAACGTTAACTGTCAGACTGAATGGGAAGTGCTACAACAGATTTCCTTGAAATTCATTGTTTCACTGTTCCCTATCTTTCCTTTGAGGTATTTATTGTATGAGGAAGAACACTTACCCATTGCTTCCTATTTCAAGATTTTATTATTTTCAAATGTAGCCTTGGGAGTTTAGCTTAGAACTTCTGACATAATGCTGACTGCATAGTAATCTCTAAAAATGGAGGTGACCTTTTTTATATATATATATCCTTGCACAAGGTTAGCTGTGTGGGGGCCTTTGACACTGAGAACATTTTAGAGTTCTTTAATTTTTCCCCTTTGTAGGATGTGCTTAATGGCAGAAGCAAGGAATGACATCCATCTTTAAAACCAGAAATTAGACAGTTTTCTCAGGTCCTCACATGTGTAGGAAATGAATCTAATCTCACACACCAATGTTCAGGGAGGGGAAAAAACTGGGAAAATATATAGTTTGAAAATTTATTTATTTATTTAGTTAATTAGTTAATAGGCTAGCTGAAGTTTCCCCTTCCTCTTCTCTTGTCACTTCCTCCCCCAAACCTTCACCTCTCTGTTCCCACCTCCAAATCCTGTCCTCCTCAGTTTCTGTTCAGGAAAGTGCAGGTCTCCCATGGATATCAACAAAAGATGGAATATCAAGTTACCATAAGACTAATCACCTCCCATGTATTATGTCTGGACAAGGTGACCCAGTATGAGGAATAGGGTGTGCAAAACTAGTAAAAAATCAGAGACAGTCCCTGCACTGTTAGAAGTCTCACAAGAGTACTAAGCTACACAACTATAACATGTGTGCAGAGTGCCTAGGTCAGTCCTATGTAGGTTCCCTGATGGTCAGTTCAGTCTCTGTGAGCCCCAGTGAGCCCAGATTAGTTGATTTTGTGGGTTTCCTTGTGGCGTCCTTGACCTCTCTGGCTCTCAAATGAAACACTTACATGTTCAACATCCTTAGTCATCGGGGAAATGAAAATCAAAGACTCTGAGATTCCAACTTACACCTGTCAAAATGGTTACAAACAAATCCAAAATTGACAGCACAAGCTGGAGAGGATGTGGAGCAAGGGGAACACTTCTCCGTTGCTGGTAGGAATGGACACTTACTTCTACTGACTTTTTGGAAATAAATATGGCAGTTTCTCAAACAAACAAACAAACAAAACCCCCCAAAACTAAAAAAAAAAAAAAAAAACCTGGGAATCAATGTACCACAAAATCCAGCTATACAACTCTTGGGCGTATATCCAAAGGGCACTTGCTCAACTATGTTCATAGATGCTTTATTTGTAATAGCCAGAACCTGGAAACAACCAAGATGTCCATCAATCAAGAAAAGGATAAAGAACATGTAGTATATTTACCCAATGGAGTATTACTCAGCTTTTTAAAACAATGACATCATAAAACTTGCAAGAAATTGGATAGAACTAGAAAAAAAATCACCCTAAGTGAGGTAACCCGGATTCAGAAAGACAAACATAGTATAGCTGTAAAATATAGGATAACTGTACTACAACCCACAGACCAAGAGACACTAGGTGACAAGGAGGGCTCAAAGGGGGATGCTCAGATCTCCCTGAGAAGAAGAAATAGAATAGATTTGGTGAGTGGACCGCCAGCAGAAGGGGTTGGGAACATGAAAAATCAGTTTGGGGAAGTGGGAACTGAGGGGGAGTATACTGAAAGAGACTACTGGAAAGGAAGGGACATGTTTCAGGGTCAGGTAAAATGAATGGTTTGAAAATCTTACAATCACTTTTCAGTTTTTTTCTCCTACACAAACTGTTGTAAAAGGCCTTATTTCTTCCATTGTGATTTCTCCAGTTACATGTACATGACTCCAACAACAACAAAAAACCCAAAAATTATAATAAATACATGTATATCTATTTAGATATTATTCTAAAAAACAATTTTAGAAACAGTTGATGCCAACCAAGTTAAAAAGTGAATTATATATATGTGTGTGTGTGTGTGTGTGTGTGTGTGTGTTTATATGTATGTATATATATGTATATATACAAAAGGAGGGTAATTTGAATTATTAAAATATGAAGTCAATTTAATATAAATGCATTTAGAATATTAAATCTAAGTTTATTAGTGGATCTAACTTTGGTATGTCTAGAGGATGCATCAAAGAAATTTAAAATTGCTATAGATCATAAAATAAGCAGCTTTGCTTTAAAATAAGTAAATTTATTTTTATATTAATTTTTCAAGATATTTCTTGTTGCTAACCAGCCAAATGATTGTTCAGAGCTACACAGTGAAAAAAGATGAATTTACATTTAACAATAATACTATGAGTAATCTGTAGCTAAATTGTTAATTGTGTATCAAAAATACATGTTTGGAATTGGACATATGGCTTAGTGGTTAAGAGAACATGAGGTAGATGAAAAGTGTGATAGGTTAAATGTAATTGATCCCCATAAGCTCATAGGGAAGGTCACTATTGGGAGGTGTGACTTTGTTGGTGTAGGTATGGCTTTTGTAAAGGAAGTATTTCACTATGGAGGCAGGCTTTGAGGTTTCGTATATGTTTGTGCCACACCCTAGTATCTCAGAGACTACTTCCTGTTGCCTATTAGTCAAGATGTTGGAATCTCAGCTCACTCTCCAGCACCATGTCTACCTGCATGCCACCATGTAGCACGTTGATGATAATGGATGGAATCTTTGAACATGTAAGCCACCTCAATTAAATGTTGTCCTTTATAAGAGTAGCCCTGGTCCTGGTGTCCCTTCACAGCAATGGAAACCCCAAGATGTTGCTGGTTGTTTTTGCTCTTTTGGGGAGCCAGCCACTCAGCTCCCAAATAATTCACTCGTGGAGGCTTATTCTTAATTATACATGCCCGGGCTTCATTTGACTTTTTTTCTTGCCAGCTTTTCTTAATGTTAAATTAGCCCATCTACCTTTTGCCTCCAGGCTTTTCTTTTTCTTCTTCTGTATATCTTACTTTAACTCTTACTCTGTGGCTGGCTGTGTTGCTGGGTGACTGGCCCCTGGCATCTTCCTCTCCTTGTTCTCTTGTTCCTTCTTTTCCCCAGATTTCTCTTTCTACTCATTCTCTCTCCCTGATAGCCCAAACTATCCTTTCTCCTGCCTCACTATTGGCCATTTAGCTATTTATTAGGTGTTTTAAACAGGCAAAGTAACACAGCTTCACAGAGTTAAACAAATGTAACATAGAAGAATGCAATACATCTTTGCATCATTAAACAAATGTTCCACAACATAAACAAATGTAACACATCTTAAAATAATATTCTACAACACTAAGACAAACAGATTATGACTCAGCTGTGTGTTATCACAGGCTTATGGAACTGTTGTCATTACAATTAACAAAAAACAACACCTATCATTTCTTCACCAGTAATGCTAACTCCAGGCTTTTCAAAACCCATCAGTCACACCACTAATTCTTCAGTTATGAAAACCTGAAATGCAGAGAAAAGTCAAACAAACTTCCATGCTTTACTGTCTAAAGCTGACCTTTAAATAATTCAGTGGTCACATGCACCAACAGCCGCCATTGTCCACTATCAGCAAACGATGGTAGTCCTCAAGAAAAATTATGAACAGTTGCTGTTACCCAGATTATAACTAACAAATTAGGATATTTCATACATTACGGATAGGTTATATACGATATTTGAAAGATGATTCTTTTGTTCTGGCATGTAATTTACTAAGGGAAAGTACACATATGGAGATAGAAAACATAGGAAGGAGTTGTAACAAGTATAATATGTGGGCTCAGATGCACAGCAACAGAAGATGACTCTAAAGTAACCGCTGTAGTTCATTACAAATTGTCAGATTATTCAGTTATTATTTAACAGTGCATCTTCATGTTTATTTGTATATCTCCTGACTAGAAAGGTTGCAATATAGAGTGTGTACATTTTGGAGGTGTGTAGGTGTAGGTTTAGATTGTTAATAGATTTATGATTTTTTTTGGCTCTATGTGATGAAATATACTATTACCTACATGGATCTCTTATTCATTCTTCACTAACCCACTTTTTCTTACTGTTCCTTCGTATTCATTATAGTAACATTTAAATTATTATTTTTATTGATAAACATATACATGGTCTTTGATAATTATTCCCTACCATATGTAGACAAATATCATGGGATTTTCTTTATTTATTAACAGCATGAACCCATTAGTGTACATTAGTGAAATGGGTCCCATCTCTACTTTTTACAACCTTGCTGAATCTGAAAGTCACTTTTTGTGGCAAAGCATTCTATTATTTTCTCTTTTACTTTGTTTATATAATGCATTTATTTCTAGTTCCTTACAGGGATGCCTTTAATATTTTGTGAATAAACTGTATTTTACAATAAAATATATGTATAATTTAGCTAAAATACATGCTTGCTTTAGGCTTCTTGGAAACAAAGACTTTTACATTGGCCACAGGACAATACTATCTATATTTTCTATGGTTTTACATATCAACTATTTGCTTCGGCCATTAACCAGTGAACTCAAAATTTGTACAACCTCAACAATTATTTCTTGAATAGAATAGCTTAATATGGCAGTTATGAGTTAGTGAGGGAAGCATTTGTTTGTTTTGATGATACTGGGCATTGAACACTGAGTAACATGCATGCTAAGCACATGCTCTACCATTGTGGTAGTTTGAATATAACTGGCCTTCAAAATCTCATTAGGGAGTGGCACTATTAGGAGGTGTGGCTTTGTTGGATAGAGTGTGGCCTTGTCAGAGAAAGTGTGTCACTGTGGGGGCAGGTTTTGAGATTTCCTATGCTCAGGATACTGTCCACTGTCTCACTGGATTTCCTGAGGCCTAAAATCCAAGATGTAGCCAGCATCACATCTTCCTGGACAGAGCCATGATGCTCATGGACTGAGACTCTGAAACTGTTAGTGAGCCACCTCAATTAAATATTTTCTTTGTAAGGGTTGCTATGGTCATGATGTTTCTTCACAGCAATAGAAACCCTAACTAAGACAACCACTAAGCTATAACCTTAGCCCAGAACTGTTTCAAGTGTTTTTTTTTATGCAATTAATATGAGGAACTGTAAACTGCTATGCTGATCTATCTTTGTATAGACATTGCAATACAGAAATATGAGTGATAATCATAGTGACAAAAATAAGCACTAGAGTTTGGCTGCCATTGAGTGAATTTTGATTTCACTGTTTCATATGTATAGAATCACTACATATTTTTATTGGTCTACATTGACTTCTTGACATTTGAAACTGAAGAAGATAACAGTAACACCTTTACATAAGGTATGGAATATAAGTGATAGGAATAACACCAAGCATAACACATAATAAGGATTCAATTAGTACCTATTTGCTGTTAGTAGTAGGCATAATGGTGTTTTATCAGTTACTATTTTTGCTACTGGGGCAAAATACATGTCAAAGGGAACTTGAGGAGGAACAGGCTTATTTTGGTTTATGGTTTGAGAGTTTGAGAGTATGGTACAGTTCATCCTAGGAGAGCATGCATGGAGCATGACTATGAGGCAGGCAGTAACATCACATCTGCAGTCAGAAAATAGAGATCCATGCTGGTGCTTTGATGGTTTTCTCCATTTTATTCAGTCCAGAACCCCGTGGAATGGTTAAGGCTACATTCTGAGTAGGTATAGTGGTTTGAATAAAAATGTCTCCATGGGCTCAGACATGTGCACACTTTGTCCCCAGTGGGTGGTGCTGTTTGGGAATATTTAGACAGATTTGCCTGACTAGGGAGTATGTCACTGGAGCCTGACTTTGAAACTTTAAACGGTCCGTGGCACTTCTGTTTTATACCCTTTCTCTCTGCTCTAAGCTTGCAGTTCAAGATTTGAGCCATCAGTACTCTGCACCTGCTGCCGTGCCTGGAGCTTGCTGCCATGTTCCTCCATCATCATAGACTCTAACCCTCTGGAACCATAATCCCAAATACATGTTTCCATAAGTTGCCTTGACCATAGTGTTTTATCACAGCAACACAAAAAATAGTTGATATGGTAAGATTTCACTATTCCGATTAACATCACATTGAACACTTACAGACTTCTAAAGTTTGACTCTAGGTAATTGTAAAGTTGACAATGAAGAATCGCCAACAAAGGGCAGGGAAAACAGATCATCAGGTAAAGAACTTGCTGCTCAAGCAGGAGGACCTAACCTGAGTTTGGATCCTCAGAATCCACATAAGTGTGGTAGATATGACAGTCTGACTGTTTTTCTATCATATGGGTGGAAGAGACAGAATATCCAGAGAAAGTTGGGTGATCAGAGTAACTGAAAATATTACTTCTGGGGTCAGAAGGGGACTATGCCTCCATATAGAAAGTGGAGAATGATCAAGGATGAAAAATAAAATCTACTTAAACCTCAACACTAAAGCACATTACGTGTGTATATGCACTAACACATTTGTGCCCAGAAACATGTGACTATGAACACATAAAAATATTCAATGTAGATGAAGAGTAATTAGCACCAAGTTGTATTACAACTGTTACTGGGTGACTAGAACAATGTGTATTTCCTCCTGTGTGCCCTGAAAGCAGGTTGTGTTCTCTTCATGATACTAGGTAAATATTATCTAGGTATACAAGATGACCATTTACATAGACAATTTTTGTTGTTTTTACAAGGACATTTTAAACTCTGATCATCGTGGTGCCTAGGTGGAAGAAATACATGTGGTTATGATTCACTATTTTGCTAATGGCAAACCATTTAAGGAGCACAGTTCAAATTTACATTTTTATAGGCTCCTTTTACATTTAAGAATGTGGTGTGTGGTTGTGTTATTACACAAACACCACACATACACACACACACACACACACACACACACACACACACACACATACACACAGTATGTGTTTTTCTGAGGTTTACTACACTATTGTAATAGTCAGAAGCATGGTAGCGTGCAGGAAGATATGGTGCTATAAGCTCTGAGAGTTCTGCATCTTTATCCATAGGCAGCAGGAAAAGAGATTGAGCCACCAAACCTGGCTTGAACTTCTGAGATCTCAAAGCCCATCCCAATGACACACTTCCTCCAATGCCACACCTACCCCAACAAGGGCCACACCTACCAATAATGCCAGGATCTATGAGCCTAAGGGGCATTTTCTTTTTCTTTTTTTTATTTTACAAAATAATTTAATTCTACATATCAGCCACAGATTCCCTTGTTCTCCTCCCTCCCAGCCCCCCCTTTCTCCCAGCCCACCCCCCATTCCCATCTCCTCCAGGGCAAAGACTCCCCCGAGGATTGAGTTCAACCTGGTAGATTCAGTCCAGGCAGGTCCAGTCTCCTCTTCCCAGGCTGAGCCAAGCGTCTCTGCTAAGCCCCAGGTTTCAAACAGGCAACTCATGCACTGAGCACAGGACCCGGTCCCACTGCCTGGGGGCCTCCCAAACAGATCAAGCCAATCAACTGTCTCACCTGTTCAGAGGGCCTGATCCAGTTGGGGGCTCCTCAGCCATTGGTTCATAGTTCATGTGTTTCCATTCGTTTGGCTATTTGTCCCTGTGCTTTATCCAACCTTGATCTCAGCAATTCTCGCTCATATAAACCCTCCTCTTTGCCAATTGGACTCCTGGAGCTCCACCTGGGGCCTGGCCATGGATTTCTGCATCCTGTTCCCTCAGTCATTGGATGGAGTTTCTAGCACGACAATTAGGGTGTTTGGCCATCCTATCACCAGAGTAGGTCGTCAGTTCAGGCTGTCTCTCGACCATTGCCAGCAGTCTATTGTGGGGTCATCTTTGTGGATAATGTGGGCCTCTCTAGCACTTTGCTTCTTCCTATTCTCATGTGGTCTTCATTTACCATGGTCTCCTATTCCTTGTTCTCCCTCTCTGTTCTTGACCCAGCTGGGATCTCCCGCTCCCCAAAGCTCTCTTTCCCTCAACCCTC
>CABHPQ010171407.1:20253-46212 GCA_902168405.1 Peromyscus aztecus | reverse complement strand
TGTGTGTGTGTGTGTGTGTGTGTGCACATGCATGTATATATTGAAGACCAAACTGAAAGTATTACAGCAGGATGTCAAATACTCTTATCTACCAACTCTCTCCCCTGGGATGGAGGAACTTTAATAAACCAATCTTATCAATATCTTCACTCAGATTGCCAAACAACATATATGATGCTTACAAAACATAACATATTATATACCATAATTTACATAATATAATAAATTAGGTAGGATTTTCAATTAGCCTTCATGTGGTGGTTTGAAGAAGAATGATCCCTATAGGCTCACAGATATGAATGCTTGGTCACCAGAGAATGGAACTATTTGAAAGGATTAGGAGGCATGGTCTTGTTGGAGGAAGTGTGCAGAGGAGCTGGCCTTTGAGGTTTCCAAAGCCCAAGTCAAACCCAGTACCTCTCTTTTCCTCTACCTGCTGATCCAGATGTAGAACTCTAAGCTACTTCTGCAGCACCATATCTGCCTGCATGCCACCATGCTTCCTGCCATGACAATGATGAATTAAACCTCTGAAACTATAAGTCAGTCCCAATTAAATGTTTCCTTTTATAAGAGTTGACAGGGTCATGGTGTCTCTTCACAGCAATAGAACACTGACCAAGACACTTCATTTTATTGTGGGAATACCTGTATACTGTTTCTTTGAAATATATGTGGTTTGGTGTTGATATAACTAAATAAAGAGAAAGTTCATATACCTTGTATTTGAGGCCAAGTATAGTTTGCATTTATGTTCCTGGGATAAAAAGAAAGACAAAGTATGAAGTGATACTTTCATTTTGGCTCTTTATCTTTGAAGATTAATGAGATTAAAGTTGCAAAGAAACCTGAGTGATGAGCTCCTTGTTTTCCTCTGGTCATTAAAGAAAGGAGAGGTTGACAGGCATTGTATTTAAAATCAAAGAGACTCTATCAGAAACTGAGATAGTGACTATTAATAAAATAACCCAACTGATTGTAGATAACAGTCACTACAATCATTTTATGAGTTCACCAAAAATTCTCAACTAATTAACATTGCTGTCATCTCAACAGCCCACCTTTTAGTCCATCTTTTCAAAGCCTACGAAGGTACTCTATAATTTCATATTTTAAAGAGAAGGTCTAACCTATTAGCCCTTGCTGCCCTGGAACTCGTTATGCAATCCAGTCAAATCTTGAACTCAGAGAGATCTGCCTCCCTATGCCTCTTGAATGCTCAGATTAAAGGTGTGGCCACCACTCCCAGCTCTAGCCTGACACTTGGATTTGTCAATGTGTCAGTGTCTTAACACACTTGGTGATTGTTTTTTGCCACATTGCTGTTTCTCTACATTTAAAGTTCATTCATCTACTTGAAGGTTAATTTTTGAGTGACACGACACACCATCATTATTCCCAACAGTGGTAACTTTCTTTTACTAGTGGGAGAAACAGCATGCAAGGATAGTTTGGGTGCAACTGAGTGGTGAGAAGAGACCCTGGGTTCAGGTTTGGTCTGCAGAATAGAAGCAACTTGCTGTCAGTTATACCAGTTAAGATGATCACTTCATAAAGTGC
Organism: Peromyscus aztecus; assembly: GCA_902168405.1. Lineage (NCBI taxonomy): Eukaryota > Metazoa > Chordata > Mammalia > Rodentia > Cricetidae > Peromyscus > Peromyscus aztecus. The sequence goes on along the minus strand of CABHPQ010171407.1, from coordinate 44,652 downwards.
CCTGGGATTCTATTTGTCATTAGTTGGCTATTACCAAAATGTTTTCTTCAGTTTTAGAAACAGAGATGGCAATATGGCAATAATTTATATATATATATATATATATATATATATATATATCACATCTTCCAAAACAAGTGGGCAAACATGCTATTTTCTTCTATTTCTTAAAAAAAAATCTAAAAGAGATGGCAAATCCAGAAGAGAGCATTGGATCCCCTGGAGCTGGAAATCCATAGCGAGGGACCAGACTGAATCTGGAGTTCAGTTGAAGAGAGGGAAAAGAAGAGAGATTCTATAAGCAAGGAGCATCAAAATAATCATGATGGGGAAACCTACATAGGTAACCAAACCAAGTTAGTGGTAACTCATAAACTTTGGATCAACAGCTGTGGAGCCTCCGTGGGACTGAACTAGGCCCTTTACATAAGTGAGACAGTTGTGTAGCTCTATTGAGCAGGCTTTTTGGAGCCCACTACCTATGATGGGACACATGGCATAGTCTTAATGCAGAGGGAGGGGCTTGGACCTGCCTCTACTGAATGGACCAGGCTCTGCTGACTCGCCATGGGAGACCTTGCCTTGATGGAGGAGGGAATGGGGCTGGGTTTGGGAGTGGAATGCTGGAGGGGCAGGAGTGGGGATCGGTGCTTGATATCTAAAATGAATAAAAATTCTTTAATAAAAATATGATAATATTTCAGTGTATACATGTATGAACTACTGAAAAATAAAGAAAAACTTTAGAAATATTAAAAAAAAACTTGTCTCTGGACTAGGCAAGGTAGCTTTGGTCCTGCCTCAACTTAATATAGAAGTTTTGTTGACTCCCCGATGGAGGCCTTACCCCCTCTGATGAGTGGATGGTGGTGGGATGGGAAGCAATGTGGGGGCAGAAGAAGGGAAGTGACTAGGAACTGTAGTAGGGATGTAAAATGAAATATATATATATATATATATATATATATATATATATAAAAGAAAATTAAAAAAGCAAGTTCTGATTTGAACCATTTGTATCTTTTGATCATTTTGACAACCTACATTCTAGAAACAGAAAAATAGAAATGCAATGGAATAATCTGCTTGAGTCCACTGCTTTGCAATTGCCCATGAGATAAGCTGTACATTTTAATTAATTCTGGAGTTTATACTGAACCTGGTTCTTGTGTCCCAGTAGCAACTTTCTTTGGGAAAGAAATTCCAGACGTCAGATGTCTGTAGAAAGACATTCAACATAATTCAGAGCTAATTAATCATGAGGGAACAAATGCTTGAGTGTATCTTGGCAACATAAAGGATGAAAACTTGGGTCCAGTTTACATTCAGAATGAAACCTGGAAGGAAACCTAATCAATCTGAGTGATAGAAATGTGATATTTCATGACATGCAGATGAACTGGTAAGAGTTTGATAGAAGAAACAAGTCAAAAGTAGAGCACTTCTTGTCAATAGTGAGTAAGGTTTCTCACTTGAAAACCATACTATTTAAAATGGAATTTGAAACCAGAGGTCTGAGGAAAATATAAGCTCTCAGATAAGGCATTAATCTTATACCCCATATGAGAAATTTCTAGACAAAAAATATAGCAAATTCAGAGGCAATTTAATGTATTGTACTACTTAACAGTTGTTTGAGAGGAGAGGAATGATTAGACTCTTTCCAGTACAATTAAAGAATTAGTTGTCAACCTAACTCCATTTTGAGCAACATTAGTTTTATCTGGTTTAGCAGATTATTGTCCTGTGTTCTCAGCAAGAGTTTCTTCTTGTGAAAATACTATTGACATACTCTGAAATCAAAAGAGACATGCCAAGGAAAGTACTTCAGTCCTTTGTCAGTTGTGAGCTGCCGTTGATATGAGATAGAAATAACTAGAATAAATTATCATAGTGAAGAAAAAATATTACATTAAAAGTTTGAAATTACCCATAGAATTTAAAGCTCCACATTTTAAGGATATGGCACAATACCTTAGGGGAAAAAGGAAGGGCTTGTTCTTTATTGGAATTTCTTTTCCAAATTGAGATTTGATTAATCTTGTAATGTAAGAAAACCATTTCAATTTTCTTTTCTCTTCGTGATTCCAGCTCACACAGTTTATGAGAAAAGTTTGTAAGTATGCCCTCTTGTGGCAGGACAGTTTAGTCAGTTTAGGAATAGTTTTCCTTTTTAGCTAAGTATCACATACAAGGCTGTTCTAACTCATAAAGTTGTGGCATTTAATCATAGACAGTTATAAGTCGCACTCCAAGAAAGTAAGCTTATGTAAATGTGAGGACATTGTAATAAAAAGTGAAAAAAATAATTGCAAATATCATATGTCTATTTAAATAATTAAAAATGAGTACTAAACGTAGATTGTTACTTTTGACTTTGGTTTAATAAAAGGTTTCCTCTCACTGAGCTAAAGAAAAAGGATAAGTGAAAGTCTTCATAAATTTAATTTACTAAGAAAGTTAGGATCATCATTTCATTACTGAAAACTGGTTTGTATATAAGTTGATGGAAGCATCGACTGAACATACGGCTGGGATGAAATATGGCTGGGAGCTTGGAATATGAAGCAATCCCAACAGGGAATGTCCTCCAAAGGCACAGTGGGGGAATTTCACTCCCTGAGGTGGTGCTATTGAGTGTTATGGAGCCTTTGGAGCCAAGCCTGGTGAGAGGTCTTCAGGATGTATCACTTCAAATGAAAGCTATTGACATTCAGAAGAAAACAGAGAGTAGGTGATGAAAGGTTCCAAGGGGATCAGATGGGTAAAGTATAAGAAAGTACACTCATAACATACAGCACACACACACACACACACACACACACACACACACACACACACACGACTGCAGTCAGTCAGTGGCTTCCATACAAGAGACGAATATGCTTATCACAGAATTCTATATCAAACCAACTTTACAACCAAGCTTGTGGCTGGAACATGTGCTTCAAAAAATTAAATGACTCAGAAAGTTTGCAAATGGCATACTTTTTAGAGGAGAGAGATTAGTCTAGAATAAGTCATCCCTAATTTAAAAGAAAAGAAAATGCAAACCCACAGGCAGTTCAAGAATTATGGAAAGCAGAGGCCATCTACAAGATTAACTATTTGATCTCATATTGAAGATGGAGAAGAGCAGGCTCTAGCAGGGAGGTTTTAGAATCAAAGTTTTGGGACATTAGAGTCATGAGAAGTCAGGGGTGAGTAAATAATAACCCTTAAAAAGTTTGAGTGGCTCCAGAAAAAGTATTGATTTTAAAATTCCAGGAAAGCAGAGCAAAAATTATCATAAATACGGGGGATTAAACAGGTTTGCTGGAATCTTCAGTAAACAATGAAGCCTTATATACTGTTGCAGAAAAAAAATATTGTTGTAAAATGCCCCTGGTATAGCAGAATAAAACTGTATAAAGTCAAAAGAGAAGGCAGGAGATATTATCATGCAATCCTTATTTGTTCTATACTACTGTAGGGGACACAAGGAATGTGTTATTATCTTTAAGTTACTAAGATAAACTTATGAGAAACAATTTTTTCAAATGCAATAGTGCTTGAATAGAGATGATGTATATGAGTTAGACATGATATATTACAGCTATAAGAAAGATATCTAAAACTGATAAACCAGAAACTGATTCATATAGAGTATATAGATAAGTGTTGCACAATATAGTACCCTCTAGTTGTGTGGTATCATTCAAATTTAAATAAAATGTTAAACTCTGATACTATATTTCACATGTTCAAAAAGTGATGTTTATCTGCCATACCAAAGCACACAAATATATTTCTTTAGTCACTCAACCACAGAATTACATATGCTAGAACACACATGAGCTCTAAGGATGTTATGAAAAACAAAATCAGCCAGTTTCAAAAGGACAGATGCTAGGAGTCCACTTACATGATGTCCCAAATTAGAACAAGAAATTTGATTCTAGAAACTGGGCAAAAGAAAGCCTTATTGTTATAAGATGTAGAGCTTCAGTTTTGCAAGATGATAAAAATTATAGCTATTCCTAGACACTGATAGTGATTGTACAGCAGCGTGAATGCATGCACTATTACCACACTGCACACTGGAAATGGCTAAGATACTATATTAATGTAATGTGTGTTTTCAAACAATTAAAGGGAAAAATACAACAGTGAGTGGATCAGAAACATTAGCAATGATGTTATGATTTTAAATCAGCCAGAAAAAGAACCAATTGCATAGAAGTGTATTGCAAAAGCATTACCCATTAAAATTATGACTACCGGCTTCTTCATACAATGTAGGTTAACGTGAAACTTCAAATGCATGTTAGAAGTCATGTTCAATAATTCTTCATGAATCTAAGAGAACAAGCCCACTCCGGACATTACATATCTTTAAGGATCTTCAGTACTTCTGCAGCAGACCTTGTCCAGGGCAAGGGCAAGATAAAATAGGTGTGGGGAATGGTCGTGACATGATGTACAAGTGGGATGAGTGGAGAAGGTCTCAGAAGATGAATGAAGAGAACCTGGATGTTTATGTGCTGGTTATTGAGAGCATTAGGGGTCAGAACTACACAGGTTTGCTTCACACATAACTGTCATCTAGGGTTGTATAGCAGGACTATAAGATTTAACAGAGTAAACAGAATTTTAGCTATCTTTGGTAGGGAATTGTATTTGTCTCCTCACATTATTACATTATTCATAGAATGACACTGTGATGGCATTAATTGTCAACTTGAGAGAGTCTAGAATCACCTGGGTGACAGACTTCTGGACATGCTTATTGGAAATAATCTTGATTACTTCAGTTGAGGAGGGAAAATCCAACCACTGTGGGTATAATCATTCTGCAGCTGGGTCCTTGACTGTATAAATGGAGAAAGATAGCTTAGCAGCGGCATGGGTTCATTCGTCTCTTTTTTAAAAAATTTTATTTTATAATTTAATTTAATTTACATATCAGCCACAGATTCCCTTGTTCTCCCCTCTCCTGCACCCCCCGCCTCCCCCCAAGCACATCCCCCATTCCCATCTCCTCCATGGCAAAGACTCTCCTGAGGATTGAGTTCAACTTGATAGATTCAGTCCAGGCAGGTTCAGTCCCCTCCTCCCAGGCTGAGCCAAGTGTCCCTTCATTTGTCTCTTAAACTTATTCCTGACTGTGGATGCCATGTGATCATGTAATTCAAGCTCCTTTTGCCTTCACTTCCCTGCAATGATAGAACAATTCCTTGAATCATGAGTCAGAATAAACCCATCATCCCTTAATGGGTTTATCTCTTGTCATAATGGTTTTATCAAAGAAAAAGAAACTAAAATATTGTAATTTTACATACATATTTGGAAATTTGTAGAATTATCTCTGTTTGGATCTGAAAATGTACAATATGCATATAATTAGTCCCATTACAAAAAATCAATGCTTTGCAACCAAAACACGTTCAGGAACATCAGTTGGATTTTCTGATGATCACCATGGTACTATATATTCAACCTGAAAACAAATTGTGCTTTAAGCTATTCAAATTACATGTATGACAGAACATTCATAACTTCTCCAAAGAGAGACAATCACCATGATTGTCCTAAGTGGAACATAATGTGTCTTTTCCTTTCAGAGAAATATGCGATGTACAATGGCTTGAATTGCTATTGCATTGATATTCAGTCAAATTACTTCCTCATCTACCATTAAGTGCTATAGATACCGTGAAATGAAGCTTGAAATGCAGGGTCAGAGACCATGTTCTCTTTCTGCATCTCATTAATTCCTGTATGATTTCATTATAAATACTAGACACAAGACAAAGCTAGAATACTGACTACATTAGAGAAAATGATGTTCACTAGAAAAAAAAACTAGAAATAATAAATCAATACATTATTCATCATATTCCAGCATGCCAGCACTTTGCAATAAATAAATGAGCAACTCTTACCCTATTCCTCCAGTAAGTTGACAGTCCTGTAAAGGATGCTACCAGCAGACAACATTTAAAACACCGTATTAGTTGCTTTCATATCTCATATCAGGAATGAGCTTAGAGTTTTAGATGTGTCTCCTAGTATGAGTATAACTTCTGTTATACTCATACAGTCTCACCAACATGACCACACAAATGTGCATTGGACATGGATGACATTAATTAACATGCCAAACTGAATGGGGGGAAGCCCAAGAGGCCTGAACCCTACACAGGGAACTACAGGTAATATAGTAAAGCTAGGAGAGGAAGAAGTGCCTCTTCCCACAGAAGAGCACACCAGTGAGTAGTCCAGCCCTGAAAACATACATACAAACAACATCACATGGACTCAAAAGGTTATTTAGGAATATATATGTATATTCACACACACACACACACACACACACACACACACACACACATGCATCCAATAACAGTTGTTGAGAAAAGAGCCCATGAATTTGAAGGAAATCAGAAAGGGGTTGTGGGGACTTCTAGATGGAGGAAAAGAAAGAGAAATGCAGTAATTAAAATACAATCTCAAAAATAAACAACAAAACCTCCTCTGTCAAGGGTGCTGGTCAGAGAAGGTGAGATTGCAAAACACTGATTTATGGTAGTATTGCAGACAATAGCTATATCAGAAAGACTGACATATCATCTTTCACCCCAAAATGAAAGGAGGGGTATGCAAGGTGTAAAATAAAAGTGTACTGTGTACTCTTAAAATTATAAATAGATCCATATCACACCAGTGCAGCCAGCCCAGTAAATGACAATAGTAGTAATAGTTGTATTACAAAAATATTTATTTTTATTATATGAATAAGCATTATTATACCAATACTAATTCATACCATTATCTGTTACAGTACCTCAGTATGACTGAGCACTTCTTATAGATCTGTTGTCTTCACACATATGTATATCCCTATATACATCCTGTTATTAATTCATGTGATCAATAACATAGAATTTATACTGATTAATATGAGAGAAATAAATTATGCTTTACTGTTTCTGTTTCTTTAACAAAATATCTACGGCCAGCTCCTTCAGAAAGTTGCATTCAGTTCATAATTTGAAAGCTAAAAAATAACGTAAGCATGTTTGGTCTTATCCATTTGGTCTATGGTGAATTTTTCTGCCAACAACAGTTTGAGGGAATGCATCATGGTGAGAGTTAGTGCAAAAGATGAGAGTGAGCACTCAGTGAAAGCAGAAGGTAGAGACATTCAGAGGACAGAACTGTTCTTTGAAGGTCGCAGGAGATCTGCATTAGTCAGTTCTAAGAGCATCAATTAGTCAACTAACCTGGGCTCATAGATGTGCACAAAGACTGACCCGATAACCAGGGAGCCTCGTTGGGACTGACCTAAGCTCTCTGTATGTTACAGTTGTGTAACTTAGTCCTCTTGTGGAATTTACAACAATGGGAGCAGGGGCTGCCTCTGACACTTTTGCTGGCTTTTAAGACCCTTTTCCTCATACTAGGTTGTCTTTACCACCCTTAATATGTAGGGAGGTCCTTAGTTTTATTGTAACTTGATAAGACATGTTTTGTTGATACCCATGGGATGGGAGGCCCACCCTTTTCTGAATAGAAACAGGGGTGGAGCAGATATATGTGGTGGGGGGGAGAGGGAAGGTATTGAGGAGGGACTAGGAAGAGATGAGGGGAAACTACTGTCAGGATGTAAAAAATAATAATAATAAAATAATTTTCAAAAATGAAAAAATATCAATGATCTGACAACCTCCCATAAGGCTCATTCCTTAAAAGTTCTGTGACCATTTGCAAGTAAGGTCATGATAGCCATCTGCTAAATTAATATTGTGAATGGCAAGTGGGTTTTATTTCCCAGTGAAACTTCATAAATGCAGGTTTTACAAAATATAGGAAGGCTTTCTGAGGGATAGGTAATAAAAAGGGTGAGGAGAGGTAGAAGGAGAAGAGAATGAGAAAATGCCATTATACAGAGTCATAAACATGGGTTATCACTTAATATAATTATGCATTGAGCAAATAATTGATGAACTAATGTATTTTAGAAAGTGTGCTAGGAACCAAAACATCTCAGTGTCACCACATGGGGACTAAGTTCTAGGACAGGGACATTTGAGAAAATACTCAAAATATTTAAAATAATAACAGTTCACCAAACATTAAATAACCACATAAGATGACCCAGTAAGATGTTGAACCAGAAATAAAATTTTGGTACATCTAATTAATTAATTGAGCATATATAATTTAAGAAATGTGAATGCAAGAGAAAAACATGAATTATATGTATATGAAAATGCTTTTCTTTACAAAACTCATCAAAAACATTTTTAAACTTCTGTTAATATGCCAGTCTTTCATTCTAAATAGAGAAGATTGCATCATAAAGAATTAACAATTTGTCATTATAGTCACAGGTGGCAAATTACCAATATTAGTTCCACATAAGAATCCTCTCAGCTTCATTTCAATAAAAGCAAAAGAACCTTCTCGCACCCTGCCATTAAGACTGTGATTGCCTTTATTTTTATTGTAAAATGATATGATATTGGGAAAATGTTTCACAAAGAAAATATGAACACTTTATAAAATATTGGCTTTATGTTTATTGCCAATGGTAATAGGTCATAAAAGTCATGGCAGGCTATTTTGTTTTTGTTCAATTTTCTTCCTCATAAAAACAAGAAGCCAACAAAGCTCTCAAAACACCATCAGTGTGTCTGTCTTGTAAAATTTCCTTCTGCTGAGTGCTTTAGTGCCAAGGACTCTGAAAGGGAAATAGAAGTAACTCTATGAAACTAGAAATTGATCAAGCAAAAACAGAAAAAACATAAAGCTAAAAACAATCATTTGAAGCCACTTGAAAACTTTTTAATTATGTTGGTAAGCCAAAGTATCAGGTAGCATTTTGATAGCACAAGTCTTGAGGAATGGCTGGGCTTTCTCGTGATGTAATACAGCAAAACATAGTCGGGGCATCCCTTTCAAAACCAGTAAAATAACCTTAAAATATATACCCCAATACTCTGAAATGTGTAATTGTATTGATAATTCTCATTTCGGTCACTGTCTAGTTTTCTATTTTTAGACACATTTCCTGCTGTCGATGCTATGAATCCACAGTTGTTAGACACCTTTAAAAGGTGATGAAAGCTAGTACATTTAAAAAAGCAAACCTAAACTTTCTTAGAAAAAAATACTGCTTGAAATGAAAATTTCAGTTCTCTAACCACAGCTTATATATAGAAATAAGCTCAGATGTTTCTGCAAATTTTAACCTGTGTAATTGAGAAGCCAATATCTTTAGAGGTTCTCAGCCCAATTTGGCTTATTGAAGTAAAGAGTGCCATCAGGAAGGACCTGCGTATTTTCAAAATGTTCTCAAAAGATAGCAAGATAATTCATAGCACTCACCTAAGGAAGTATTTTTCTTTCCAAAAGTTATTTTATTTTGTTTTTGGCTTTTTGAGACAGGATCTCTCTAAATTGACATGGCTGTCCTGGAACTTACTACATAGACCAGGCTGGCCTTGAACTCACAGAGATCCACCTGTCTCTACCTCCCAAGTGCTGAGCTTAAAGTCATGTGTCTCAAAGCTTGGCCACAAACTATGCTTTTTTTTTTTTTTTTTTTTTTTTTTTTTAGAGTGGATGTTATTTTTTGTTTGTTTGTTTCAGAGAAAGCTAAAACTCACTTTTATAAAAGGCTACAATTTTGCAAAATTTGCCTAGTTTATTCAAGAGAATAAAATTGCATCTTAAAATAAAAATTTAGTCACCATTCAGAATAATGCTGAAATCTATTCATCTTCTCTACATATAAGTGACATAAACATACAAGCTGTCACTTAAAAGGAAGATAATGAAGATGGACAATTAAGCAAACTTCCCAGGATTACATGAAGGATCTTATAAGCTACACTTATAAATAACAAAGTCTTTTAAATATACACATAGATTTATTTCAACAAGCCTGAATACATTGCTTAAATCTTCTGGTATGTCCCTATAGAGTGTCATCATTCAAGGCAGCCTTTCTGCTAGGTGATCCTATGCTGCATGCATGCCATTAAACATGCATCGCTCTCTTCATTCTCCATGCTGCGTTTATTCTTTCACAGAAGCCATTTGCCCTTCAATTGTCAGAGTTAGCCTACTAGATTTGCCCAGGATTTGCTTTATCCAAAGGTTATCAGAAGATACCAGATAGGTTTGATAATAACTGCCTCTTACAGGTGACTTCTTTGTATTTAACATATCTTTGATAAGAAAACGCGTTTATTAGTGTCTAGCTCCAGAAAGAAGACAGATATACACACTGTAGGGTCAACTTCCATCAGCACAGCACAATCTAAACTTTTCTTGGTCTTGAGATGTAATCACTAATCACATTCACCTGAGATGCCTATGTCTGTTATTAAGGGTGGTGTCAATGGACAACTGGTGATTTTCTGCATTCTTCTTTTGAAGGATTTATTTTTATTTAGTGTATATGAGTGTATGTATGTGCACTATGTTCATGCCCAAGAAGTCTACAGAGATACCATATCTCTGAGACTTGAATGACAGATGGTTGTGAGCTACCATGTGGATGCCAGGAATCTACTATGGAATAATCCTCTTGTATACTGAAAAGATTTGTCACTCGAATTGGTTTAATAAAATGCTGATTGGCCAGTAGTCAGACAGGAAGTATAGGCAGGGCAGCCAAACTATGGATGATGGGAAGGAGAAGGACAGAGTCCAGAGTCACCAGCCAGAGGCAGATGGAGCAGGAGATCATTGTGCCATGCTAATAAGCATGCCATCACGTGGCAGAGCATAAATAAGGAATATGGGTTAACTTAATGTAAGAGCTAGTTAATAATAAGCCTGAGCTATTGGATGAACATTTGCAATTAATATAAACCTCTGAGTGGTTATTTGCAGATTAGTGAGTGGGAGAGAAAAGTCCATTTACAGGAATCAAACATAGTCTAGAATATTAAATGCTCTAAACAGCTGAGTCATCTCTCCTGCGTGATATTCTGAATTTTTCAAAGAACTGATTATGCATATGCACAAGCATCTTTGTGGACATGAGCACAGGTACCTGCAGAGGCCTGGAGAGGGTGTTGGATCACCTAGAACTGGAGTTACAGTAGGTTGTGAGTCTCCTGACATAAGTGCTGAGAAAGTGAATGATTCCTTCCCCAGATCAGCATGACTCTTTGTTGCTGAGCCAGCCATCCAATCCCCTAAATATTTTCTAATATATATGCGATTAAATGTTTGCTTTTAAAATATACAACTGCAGTTATTTGAGGGAAAAGTAAATTATGCCATGTTAATGTAACAATGTTGCATGTTGTACAATTCTTTTCCTTGTGAAATAAGTATAGCTTTTGTAGTAGATGTGTTGTGTTTGTATTTTCTTAAAATTTCTCATGTCTGAGAGTTTCAGGAAAATATTACATTTCAACCAATTAGCTGGTTTCCTCCTTGTAGTTGTGATTTGAAACCATTATGTTCAAGTAAGGAAGAGAGTGCAAGGACAGAGCACATTTGACTTCTTTTGTCCATCTACAGAAGTTAAAGCATTGTTGCCAGGAAAAAGTCAAAGTAAGGGTGAACACGTAATCAGTTATATACATAGGCAAAACATAGAGGTGTTTAGGGCAATGAAATAATTCTGAGATACTGGAATCACTGCATTATTACACAATGCCAAGCTTATAGAGTATGTATACCCTGTAAATTGCAGACTTGAGGATATAATGTATTTACCACATGGAATTGAAGTAACAATTTGTCATCAATTGAGTTTGTTGACTGTAGCAATTGTCACTCTAAATAGGGATGACGATAATATGGGGATCTGCTAAACATGCTAAATCAGGGAGTAAGTGGAACCCCTTAAATTGGAACTGTTCTGAAAAAAATACAATCTCCAAATGTAATGAGTATCAAGTATCTGCATTAATGTACTAACAGAACTCTAAAATTCAAAATATCTGTGCACATAAACCAGACTATCTAGTGAAAATGACTTCTGAGTAGGAATAAAATTTGAATTATTAACTGACATAACTTAGACATATTACTGCTTACTTCTTAAAGAGATGATGATTTTGATCCATTGTGATAGAAAGATTCAAACTGGCTTGTAAGTACTTATTAATGTCTATGTAAATGCATTTTAATGCGTTATATAAAGGGATCTCAATATTGATTAATGAACATTCAGGAATATGGAAAGCCATGTCTCGGTCAGCCTCTCAAAGGTGATTCCTCAAAACAATGAAAGGTATTGAACTAAAATTATACAAAAAAATATCAATAAAGAATAAAGTGATAGAATTATATTTTAACAAAAGTAAAACTGTGGAAGTGAATTAAGAATTTTGTAGGCAAGTGTTGGCAAAAGGGTGGTGAAGTTGAAGCTACCAATAAAGCAAGATAATTGGTATTTTCATTAATTAGGTAACACATGGCTTGCATTAGAATGACAGCAAGGGACTGACATGTATACCTGCTCATATTTACAAATTTTTCTTGTCAATCAGTTAAGCATGGATGACAAATGTTATGAAAAAGAGGCAATCAGTGAGATGAAGATACAACAAGAGTCATCGCCAAAATAGCACTGCAAGAGACAGACAGATGAAGACTACGAGCATGCAGCATTTGTTCTCTATGACATCACTTCTCGCACTTGCTCTGAAGAACAGAATCTGCATTGAGAATAGAAGCTTGCCTTCCCCTTCTTCAAAAGGCAGACTTGCTAGCCATTCTTGTATATTGCCCTGACCATACTGCGTTGTATCCCTAATCTGTAATTGAGTTTTAATTACAGTATATCATATAAAGTAAAGTATATTTGATGTGAGTGGATAGTTGGTTGGCCATTTGCAAGGGAACTCATGATAGATGTCTGTTAATATTTTTAAGGGGAAGTATGTTCCATTTCTCAGAGAGCTTCTGTAGATGTAGGATTTACAAAATATGGCAAGGCTTTCTGATGACAGTTTTATAAAAAGTTGAAAAAGGAGAGGGACAGGAAGAGAAGAGAGTAAGAGAATACCATTATTCAGAGACATAAACACAGTTTATTACTAAATACAATTATAATTTTAATACACAAGTGTTGAGCTAATATATTTTAGGATATGTGCTAGGAACTAAAGCAATAAGAAAACAAGAATGAAAATGCTGTTTTCTTAGGACTTTTCATTACAGAAAATAAAATAGACAATAGAGGAGAAAAGGTTATCACTCTCAAATGTGATGTGTCTTAAAGAGATGTCTAGTTTTAGGGGAGAAGATAGAGTTATTGGAAAATACAATTTAAACAGGGTTGTCAGTGAGAAGTAATTCAACACTGGCATTAAGTCCAACAAGAGGTAGGGAAAAAAGCCTTTTTTATATAAAAGGGAAATGGAAGCTAAAGAAACCAGCCACTGGAAAAATCCCTGAAAAGCAGTTATAATCAACATTTTCTTCTTTCTTTTTCTTTTTAACTTTTGGCAGCTTTACATGTGCATTGTGATGATATTCATCCCATTACCCTGTATTGTCAATCTCTTTCCTTTAACCCTCAGAACCCCTCCATCTGAAGTAATCCCCCTGTGGCTACACCATCAAAGAAAATGGCACTCAATTCCCACAGCAACCACAATATCACTTTGTGAAAGGGTGGGACCTTGTGAGCACTTCCTCTATCCATGATGGAATGTTGAATGGACTAATATTACACAGCTATCCAGTACTGCTGTATGTGTACCATTGCGATGGCCCTGCCGTATCTGGATGGCGTTGTCTTGTTGCACTCTTTCCTGTCCTCCAGCTCTTACATTCTTCCTGTGCTGCTTCTTCCACAATGTTCCCTCAGCATCTGGATGAGCACACAATCGCCCCTTATTCTCAGCACGTTGACCAGATGTGAGTCATAAGCCATCATTGTGCTTTCTGCAGATGTGGCTTGAGTAGTGCTAGTTTATTGGTATATACCTAAACATTTAGAAGTTTGAAGTATCTATTTAGAGAAACAAAGTTAGGTTGTGTGTTACCCATGGGAGTTCATAATTTCCTCATCCATTGGATTTGATCAGGTTTATACCACAAGATTTGCACTCTGTCCTGTGGATTGACCCTCTAGTCCAATCACAAAGCAGTTGGTTACCCATAATGTAGTCATGGCACTATTTCACAATGGGCATATTTTGAATGCCAGGTCAATACTCAGTCCTTCGAGGGGCATCAATTTAGTAACAGTGGCCAGAATAAAATAAGAACAAAATAAGACATGACAGTAAAGACAATAAAGGAATGGGAATAGTAATCTGTCATCCTTTAGGAGTTTGGGGAAAACATTATAATTTCTTTCCAAAAAATAAATGTGTGACTGGTTCTGTATCACTAACCTAGGAAACAAGAATGAAGATTGAGGATTGTGGATTATGATGTTCAGATACATATTGTTTATGGTCACAAAAGTCATTTAGGGTTTGCCAAAACAAGGTGTAATATTGTAGCAAAATTAGTATACAGGTCTAAATTGGCTTTCTTTGTAATTCCTGAGTCACATGTCAATTTACTGCATAAAAACAGAATAGATGTTATGGTAAGGTGAACAGGAAGCTTGGCTTTATAGACAGGAAAGAGCAGAAAAAGCAAAAACCAGAAAGCATTAGAAAAATATGCTTCTTCTCAAGGTAAGAAAAGGGCGAAAATAGAAAAACAATTGATCAACTAAAAGCTAGTTACAGTTACCTTTTATACCTTTTATATACAATCCAAGCACAGATATCTCTTTATCATATCTACCAGAACTGGGCAATTTGGGAAACTTGACTGCTAGCCTATGACTTTGTGTTAAACTGCATGGTATTATCAAAACATGCAATGAAAACTGGAAAGAATTAAATAGCATGAGATTTAGAAGACAGTATTTTAAGAAACAGAAACAGATTTCAAATATTTCCAAAGGTTTTTTTTTACAACCCCCTTCCTTCCTGCCTCTTTTTCCCATCTTCCTGTTTAATAAGGAATATAAGTAGATATTAGCTGTAAAGTAAAGGATAAGCATGGTACAATCCACAGACCCAGAGAGGCTTAGTAATAAGGAGGGCCCAAGAAGGACACTCAAATCTTTCTGAGTAGGGGAAATAGAAGAGATTTCCTGGGGGAACGAGGGATGATTGGGGATGAGAGCATGAGGGATTGGGTTGGGGGGAGAGTCCTGAAAGAGCCAACTGTAAAAGAGGGATATTTTGAGGTCAGGTAGAAATCTGATGCAAGGAAAAGCCACGGGAATCTACAAGTATAACCTCCTAGCTAAGACTCCTAATAATAGCAGATATGTAGCTTCAACTGGTCATCTCCTATGACCTGGCAAGAATTTTAGTAGAGGGATTGGGACACCAACACAGTCACATAACCTTTGGCCAACAATCTACTCTGCCTATGGGATGTGCTGGAAAGGCTGGTAAGGGTTAAAGGTTGTACAGGGGTTGTGGGAGTGGCCAAACAATGACTGGTCCAGAATGAGACCCATGCCACCACAGCAGTGAGCCCACCCCTGGCATTGCCTGGGGCACTAAGGTCCAGAGACCTAGGATAGAACCAAACATGACTGGAGAAAGAAAATTGTCCATGTATTGATGCCTAATAATATTCTTCTATACTCATAGATTGGTACCTAGCTCAATAGTCATCAGAGAGGCTTCATCCAGCAACTGGTGGAAACAGATGCAGAGATTCACAAGGAAACATTAGGGCAAGCTCAGAGAATGCACCTGAAGAGAGGGAAGACGGATTATAGGAGCCAGAGGAGTCAAGGACATCACAAGAAACCAACAGAATAAATCTTCACATCTTGGATACAGATTCAAACTGCCGAGAAAAAAAAAAGAAAGAGAAAATCTTGAAGAATAAAATAATGAGTGGGGTTGAGAAGCACTTTGCCTATAGAGGAAAAAAAAGACAAAAATTGAAATGAACTTTTTTGTCAGAGACCATGAGAGCCAGAGGAGGATGGAGTGAAGTATTTGAAGTGAAATAATAAGAATTAATAATAATAAATAAAAATACATTGTATTGCCAAAGAAATTATCATTTGTATTGATCAGCTCCATGCTGCTACAATGAATTACTTGAGACAATTTATAAAGATGAAAATTTTAACTACTTTAGAGGTTCTAGTTCAACATTAGGCAGCCCTATTGCTTTAAGTTTCTGTTATGGGTGAAGAAAGGCAATGGTGATGAATATGCATTGGAACAAACCAATCACATCATAAACCATGAAGCAAAGTGAGATTGTGATTTCATAATGCCATCCAAGAACACATGCACCATCCCCTGAAAGACATCCTCTGTCCCTTTAAGAGGCACAGTTCTGTTTGGCACTGCCATCCAGATGAACAAGAATTTAACAGATTGAACTTAGGGGTTCAATAACAGTTGTCCCTTTGGGGATCATTCATTCAAATCACAGCATTTCCCTCCTTACCTCAAAAGTTCATATCCATCTTACAAAGAATAGTGATTTCTTTGTACCCACCACTGCTCAAAAGTCTAAATCCAAACACTGTAGTGATTTCTTGTAAAAAATCAAAATTAAGTTACAGATTTCTAACATGCATTGATAAGAATGACTTGGGGTAAATATTCCTGTAACAAAAGGTAGAATAACAAAAAGTAAATAATCAAACACATGAAAATAAAGAGAAAATTGTATCAAAGGAAGGACCGGAGCCTACAGTGTTGAAGTTGAAGGCTGAGTCTAGTAAATATATTGCTCTGTGACTAGATATGAGCCCCGCAAGGGTCTGGCTATATCAACCTTTACAACTTTGCTGATTGCAACTTACATGGCCTTGCACTGAGCCTGCATCTTTTCTTGGCACTTTTAAATGTTCCTGTTATAGTTTCAACAAGAACTAATGCCTAGGAGGTCAAGTATTGAGCACTTGGACTCTAGATGGTGGGAGATTGTGAAAACAGTATATTTCAGACTTGATTGTTGGATCATGTCTTTGAAGGTCATGTCTGACCCTTGGTTCCTGTCATTCTTTTTCTAATTTCTAAATGAAATGAGGTAGATGACCTCCTGGTTCACATAATCCAATCACTATGATGTTCCGCATAGTAAGAGCAAGAAACCATGGACTAAGTATTTGGCATCATAAATAAAATGATAAAATTAATCTTTTTTTTTCCGAGACAGGGTTTCTCTGTAGCTTTGGAGTCTGTCCTGGACTACCTCTGTAGACCAGGCTGGCCTTGAACTCACAGAGTTCCACCTGCCTCTGCCTCCCGAGTGCTGGGATTACAGGCATGCGTCACCACCGACCAGCTTTAAAATAAAACTTTTATGCTGTTTCTGTTAGATATTTGGGTCATGAGTCTGAAAGGGTAACTAATCCAGAAAATTGGTACTGAGAGTAAGAATCGTTGGTGTGATTATGTGACTCTTTAGATTGCATTTTGCTTGTGGGATAATTTTGGGAATGATTGCAAATGTGGACTATAGAAGCCCAAAATGCTATAAGCAGAACTCATTTTCCTAGTCTGTTGAGACCTCAGAAAACCAGAATGCTAGCAGGAATGCATACCATGAGGGCCAAGCCTATGAAGTTTCAAATGGGAATAAAGATGTTAACAGAATTGGTCTGGAAGCCATTGATAATGCATTATGGCAAAATAAACTTGTATACATTGTTTCTGTATCATGAGACCTTGTATGAAGTTGGTTTAAAGGTAAGTAATAGTTAATCTGCTGGAGAAAATTCCAAGACAATACAGCACTTAGGCAAGGTTTCTCTAGGTAGCCTCGACAGAAAAGGAGATTTTGTAAAGCTGTAAAAAGAAGAATATTGTTATTAAATAGACTCATATAGCTAGAAGTAACCTGGCCAGATGGCGGTGGTGCACGACTTTAATCCCAGCACTCGGGAGGCAGAGCCAGGCAGATCTCTGTGAGTTCAAAGCCAGCCTGGTCTACAGAGTGAGATCAGGATCCAGAACAGGCACCAAAACTACACAGAGAAACCTTGTCTCACAAAAAATAGCAAAAACAAAAATCAAACAAAATTAGAAGGAACCCATGTTCTTTACACCAGAACAGTTTAACATCAACCTTAAGTGTATCTCAGGAACATGCCAAACCACAGATATTGCAGATAGAAGGGTACAAAGGTGCAAATTCATCTGAAAAACTTCTCGAGAACAGAGCCCCATGTAACATCCATCCCACAAAAGATCACTTATTGAAGTATCATCTCATATTCAGATGTTTATACACTCAGAGGCTCTGCATCTATTCTACCAATGGGCCTAGACAAAGCTAATGTCAGAAAAACCTAATGTCAACAAATGATGGTTAATATTGCTTGTCAATTGGACAGGATTTAAAAACACCATAAACATATATATTGAGAACATTTTATTTATTCAGAATAGGTTAACTTTTGTTGAAATTATATCTTGTAGTATAACCAACACCTTTATCATTAGGCAATAACCTTTTTTAGTCTCATAATTTACCTTATCTGAATTTAATGTCTTGTAGAAATTAAGCTATTCCAACTTTCTTTTGGTTGCTATTAATATGGACTTTCTCCTTAACCCCTTTCTTTTAAGTAAGCTGATTCTCTACTTGCAAAGAGTTTGTTGAAGACAACTGTGGTCATATCTTATTTGCTTATTCATCATAATGTCTGCTTTTTATTGGAAGCATGGTGATAGGTATATATTTTTGCAGTGCAATACCAGACTTGAGAAAGAAGATTGGGGATGTGACTCAGTTGGCAGAGTGTTCTCCAAGTGTGCTCAGGGCCCCAGGTTCAGTCCTCAGCACCAAGGAAATCTGAGTGTTATAACAAATTCCTGCCAACCCAGCACTCCAGAGAGAAGTAGGTGTATATCAGAAGTTCAAGGCCATCCTTGTCTACTTAGCAAGCTTGGGGACAGCATGTGCTACATGGGAGACTGCTTCAACAATGCAGAAGGCCCAAGCAAGTTCAAGCCAGAATAGTTCCAGCACTGAGAGGGGGAAGTGGACACTGGCTCCCACTTCTAAAGAAGAAGCTATCAGCAAGTGATACCTCCTGGCAAAAGGAAATTTAGTTTTCTCTAATAGAGTTTCATTGCATGTATCAACTACACTTTAACGGATGATCCATACCCAGGAACAGTTGGCCACCTCAAAATTAAACCCAATGGTATTTTTGTAATCTCACTTTGCTTTATTTGGGCATTTTTGATCTTATTGGTCTTTTGATTTTAGATATTGGATCATATTTTTTGAGGATGTGTGTGTGTGTAATTGTTTTTGAAAAACAGACATAGAAAAAGCAATAAAATTAGTTGGGTAGGGAGCTCTGAGAGGGAGGGAAAAACTTGATCAAAATATATTAAATGAAAAAAATAATTAAAATGAATAAATAAGTAGAATAAAAATAAATAAGCAACCTGGAAGGAGAAATTAATGAGAAGAAAATACTCAGTCTGCTAAAATAAAGCCATTTCTCTAAATCTGAAGGAGTTCCATATAAGTCTTCACGCTATGACTACTTTAAGTCCAAATAGATAAAGTTGATTATCAGAAATGACAAAAATGGATAAATCAGCTTTGCACTGATGATGTACAAAATAAGTGGTTTTTAAAAAATCACCTGAAATTGGCAAAAATAAATAAAATAGTTTTGGGGAAAGATCTACAGCATCCCATTGCCTATGGTCGGACACCTTGCTCACCCTTGATGCAGCAGGGAGGGGTTTGACCCTGCCTCAACTGAATGTACCAGGCTTGGCTATCCCTCCGTGGGAGAACTTGCCCTGTTGGAGGAGGGGATGAGGCGTGGGTCGGGGCTTTGGGGGTGTGGGGAGAAGGCGGGGTGTCGGGAAAGTGGGAGGAGAGATGAGAGGGGGATCTGTGGTTTGTATGTAAAATGAATAAAAAAATTCTCAGTGTTGGAAATATTTAAACTAAGTAATTTGAGCTGCAATTATGATTGATCCAACTATGAAAATGGGACAGGGCAGTGTGGATTAAAGGACATATTCGAATATTTTCAGGAACCTCTAATGAGCTTTGTGTAGTGTGGCAATCTGTTATCGCAGTACTATGGAAGCAGAGCCTGAATGATTGTGGCATATGTGACAGCTAAGGAGGGGGGGGGGGGAGGAAATGGAGGGAAAGAAAGGGAGGAAGGGAGAGAAAGAGCATGGGTGAATGAATGAAATGTTGGAACAGTGCAATCTCTATAATAAATGAGAAACAATTTCACAGGCTGGCAAGAAAAGTGTGTGGAAGTGAAGGGCTGACACCCACGGCAGGTTTATATGGACCCATGATGTTTCTCACTATATTCAAAGGAAGACAGATCGGGGGCAAGGTGATAGACAGTGATACAATATTAATGAATGATTAAGGATAATTGGAACAATTTGAAAGGAAGGCAGTCTCAGCATTAGTACTCCCCAAGCTCAGTAGACAGAAAACCATTCAAATTTGAATTTAGAAAAAGACAACTCAACAATAGTATAGTTGAAGTTACCTGTGATGTTTCAAAGTCTTCTATAATCACAAGAAATTCCTAAGAGTTTCAAGTACACGGGAATTTGCAAGGCATAATGCTGATTTTCCAGCAGTATTTTGACCTTTGACTTCTAGTTTGTGGATGGTCTTTTTTTTTTTTTATAATTGGGGCACAGACAATAAATTCAGTGGTCTGTAAATTAGTGTGGCCCATAGGTGTTTTGTTTTTGTTTTTGTTTGTTTGTTTGTTTCTCTCCATATTACTTATTATATCTGCATAGAAGTTTTCTGGTAACCTTTTTACTTTTTTTTCTTTATTCTTGTCTCATACGATACATCCAAACCACAGCCTCCACTCCCTCCCCTGATCCACTGCTCTTTGGTTTCCCCTCAAAAAAGATCAGGACTCCCAGGGATGAAAAGCAAACATGGCATAACAAGACAAACTAAGACTAGGCACAAATCTTCATACCATTTTAGGGCTGATAATAGTACTCATAAAAATAATAAGAAATTATATGGGTAAAAAATAATGTGGCAATTTGGATGATATTTTAATGTTTTTTGTTTGTGTAAAAATTGTCAAAGTACACTTCATTTTATTCTTTTTTATTGAAGTATTTTTCAAGAAGAACTGAAAAACATTAGGCATTAAAGAAAGTAGCAATATAATCCTATTTTCTACAAAATATGAATAAATTTTACTAACAGACTCTTATATTAACAAATAGATCACAGAATTAATATAGACATTATATAATTGATAGATTAATACTAACACAAATAAGAGTAATTACTAAAAATATGAAATTAAACAAAACAGTAATTAGATTGGAATTGGATCCAAGTTATATTTTATTACAGATAATCGAACTCAATCTCAAAGCATTCATTAGCAGAGTGATCAAGGCCATTAATTAAATTAATCTGTTCTGCTCCTAGTCTCAGTCTTTTTCTTCTTTGTCCAGTGTCTGCTGCTGAACACTTTTCTTTCAATTCTTCCTGAAACCCAAATCCACACATTTTTCTGACTTTGAAAAGAAATCTTCATTTGAAAAATGAAAATACAAGGAAGATGCAGAAGTCCAAAGATTCACAAGGTGAATTTGAATGGACATGGCTCACTTCTGATGAGTTACTGAAAACCATCAGAAGGACATGCCTGAATGCACAGTCCTTTTTCATTTCTTCAATAATCCAAGCCCTTCTGATCCCCATTTTCCCTACTCATATTGAAATCAAATTTTAATCTATTAAGACAATACCTGATTTGGTTCTCCTTATAGGTATATCAGTGAGTATGTCCATATTAAAGTATACAAAAAATGTGGACATCTGACAATTTCATTCACTTGTGGTATGAAATCTTTCTCAGAAGTATAAGGATCTTTAAATTTTTTTTGTATGTACTTATTGCGCACTTTCATATTTTCTTCAATATTCTCTTAACCTTTTAGCCAATTGTAAATGTATATGGCAATTTTATTTTATTTTGTTTTTGTGTTTATATATTCTGATTAACAGTTGGAATATAGAGTTGAGAGATGGCTCAGCAGTACATCCTCAGTACATCCTGTTTGTGTAGATGATCTGAGTTCAGCTTCTGGCACCCATGTTGGACAACTGACAAATACTTGTAACTCTAGCTCCAGAGAAGTCTGAGTCCTCTGACTCCCACAGGCATCCCTGCTCACATGCACATAGCTCCCACCTCCCCCCCACACACACATAATTAAAATAAAGCTAATCCTTAAGAAAAAAAAGTTCAAATACTTCTCCAGCTGTCTTGTCTTTCTGTTCTCCCACTTCTAAGCATGAATCAAAGAATTAATTTGCCTTTATCACTTTGTTTTTAGATGTTTTATATGCATCTCATATTTTTATTTATGTAACATATTACTCATTTTTCAGTACTGAAGGAAGTATGAATTTTCATACTCATATATTAAAAAATTGCTCACAAAAATCCACCACATCAGAGCATCCTTTTCCTAGCTTGCCTGTTTTCAGTTCAATGAGTTGGCGATTTCTGTAACAATAAGTAAAAGATAAATTACTCTACAAAATAACTATGATCCTTAAGCTGGTAGTAATTTATCCATTTTAATAATTCTAATATTTCCTAATGGGAAATTGGAGGATGTTGTAGATGAGATTCCCATGACTGGTTGGTGGGAAGTTAAGCAAATCTCATTCTGTGTTTGAGAACTGTTAAGAGGGAAAATACAGGGTCCTTGGAGCTAAGAAATCACTAAAGTACAACATGCATTATGTTTTCACAACTACAGCTGAAGATCTGAGGAGATGTTGTTTAAATCATTATGCTTTCGATGGCCAGATTTATTTGCAGGTACACTGCATAAAATAATCATGTTAATAATCTTCCACAAAAGAAGGAATCAATACAAAATCCCCAATGAGGTTTCCCGAGTTTCAGTTACATCCTTTGAATTTGCTTTCTCCAAAAGGCAGAATCTAACAGAGTAATTGAAACTAAATTATTCATGCTTTTCCTACCACAGCTAATTTTTCAATGAAATAACGGGAATATATAAACTATGCACATAATTTCTTTGCTAATAGTGATGGGAAAGCAGAATTATTAGTAAGTTTTAGGAATATTATTTTCTTGATGTTCTAGAAACTTCCAGAGACAATCATTCATAGTTAGAGCTTAGCAATTGTTAAGTCACATGAGGACCATAAAGATGAAAAGATAATTCTCATTTTCAGGGAAAATATACATAAAAGAGAAACATTGTACAAACTCTAATATGGGAGGCAGTGGTAGGGAAATAGGAACATCCACACAGCCAACAATATTACTGTTGTGTTGTGTGTAATTGTCATGTCAACAGTGACAGGCAATCTATTTCAATGTTTACTAACTTCATTTTTTTCCCCAGAAATTCAGGGAAAATTTCCCAGAGTAGTGAATACTTGCCTTATTAGTGAGTGTTAAGTCAGGATTAGAAAGCTGGCTCAGGCACAAGATGTTTTAGCTAAGAGGATGGTGTGTGAGGACTCCTATGGCATGAACAAGGATAGAAGCCAGGATTGTTTCTATTAACCTGGTATACCAGACTCTGTAAGTCTGGGAACAAAAAGTAAGTTGGGAGGAATATTTTTGTGGCCTGTATGAATTTTATACCAGAGGAAAGCAAGTTATACTGCGTAGACATATTGCAGGCTGACTCTGGAATTTTAATACAATCACAATGGAAGCGGTTGGTAAGGGCAGCAGAGATCCTAAGTAGCATGACAAGTCACCCTAGACACTAAGATTTCAAGCCCATCTTCCAAGTTCACAAACAGAAAAGATTAAGTGGCAAAATGATGAGCTTTTATCAGGAACTGCCTGGCAAATACTCCAACAAAAACATAATTGTTGTGTGTCACTGTGCACAGACACATGTCTGATCATAGGAATACATTTGCCGGGTGCTAGACCAGCCATCTCTTTGCCCCTTTCTAGAAATGTCCTGGTGGCCATTGTTTTCTGTTGCACTCCCTTCTCCCTGGGTGTTGCAGCAACCTGAACAAATGCTGCAGTGGCCATGAGGAGCTTCCTTATAAAGCTTGACAGAGTGTCATCAAAATAACAGAAGTAATGAGAACACACCTAGATGGTGACAATAAGAGGGGACCACAAATGGTGAACACCGCCTAACAGCACAGCTCAGAAGGGGAGGGAGAATTCAGACCAGCTGCTCCAGACGAATTAGGAAACCCTGGAAGTCTGATTCTTGCTTTAAGATTGAAAAGACTGCTCCCCACTTATCTTTATCTGACATTTGTCAGTCTACCCTGAAAATTTATTCACATGTGTTTTCTGTTGTTCTAATGATCAGATACAAACAAGAAGAGAGAAGCATAATATAAATACCAATTTGACAGGAATGATAGATAGATAGATAG
>CABHPQ010171407.1:0-20243 GCA_902168405.1 Peromyscus aztecus | reverse complement strand
TAGATAGATAGATAGATAGATAGATAGATAGATAGATAGATAGATAGATAGATGATAGATAGATTTGCCAAATACCACTTTTCTGCTAAAGGAATGTAGTCATAAAATAACTCCTAAGGATATTCTTCTATACTCATAGAACAGTTTTTGTTCAGCCATTATCAGAGCATCTTTTTCATGAAACAGAAGAGAACAAATAAAGAGACCCACAGATGGACAATATGTAGAGCAAGAGATACTCAAATTCCTCCCTTCAGGGCTCAGAGAATCTTGTGGAAAATGAGACTGAAAGATTGTAAGAGCCAGAGGGGGTGGAAGATACCAAACAAGCAAGATCTTTTAAACACAGCAGAACCAACGCATACATTAACTCACTGAGAGTGTGGCAGCATGCACACAGCCCATTTGAATCTCTGCAAGACGGGGTTCTATTGCTGAGAGAAGTGATCACATGCCCCCTTCCCTAACGAATTAGCTTATGTCTGATTGATAACCTCTCACAGATGAAAAGCCAACTCTCTCCAGTGGAGTTTCACTGGGAATACAAACCACTCTTAAGGACAGGCCCCATGCCCAGCAATAGATAGCCAACACAAAACAAAATCAATGACATCTTTGGAGGTTTTTTGACAGTGAGCTTTTTTTTTTTAATCCTTACAGGTTATTTGAATATATATTATGGCTTCTGGTTTTGTGTTTTACTGGATTTCTATGCATGTCAATATGCCTGTCTCTGCATTTACATGTGTATCTCATGCTTTTTCTTTTGCTCTTTTTCATCTGTTTTGTTTGTTTGTTTTTGTTTTATAATATTTTATTATTATTCTTAGATATTTGTTTGTTGTCTAAGGAGAGACAGAGAGAGGGTACGGATTCCAATGGGAGGAAAGGTGAGGTCACTCTTGGATGAGTAAGGAGAGGGAAAGCCATAATCAGAATATATTGTATTAAAAATCTATTTTCAATAAAATAAGTAAGGATAAAAGAAGTATATTAAAATGCAATGGAAGAACGAAACACAGAAGTTAGTACCCATGAGTAAACAGATAAGGTGTCATGAATCTGCAGCTGTTATGACAGAAAAACCTAAAGCTTAAAAATAAATGGTATTGTTACAGCTTATACCTGGACCTCTAGACCTAGCCATATTCATTTCCTACCCCAACACTTGACCTAACATGCTCCAGGCAAATTGAATTCAGTCAATAATGAATTTGGAATGTTTTATGATGTACTGAATAAATTCCTTTTGTATTCATATGACTAAATTAATTTTATTCTGTAAGATTGGGGACAGGAGAATAGATCACACTTAATGAAATCACAATTGCTTAGTAAGCCTTTCATATTCATTCTTAGTAAGAATAATTCATATTCATACTTAGTTTTCTTTTACCATAAGCATTCTGCCAAAATTTGAAATGGTTATTAGCAAATGGCTTTAGTTTCCTAAAGAGTAAGACTATTGCTTCTTTCTTAAATTGAATATAAACCAGGATGCTCTGTTGATCTTTTGTTTTTCACTTAAGAGTCAGTTTTCTTTATTTTCATCTGACTCTGCCCAGGAAACTGAGCATCACCACTAACACCAGCTTGTTCTTTTGCTCTCTTGTTTCCATTTTGATTTTGCCAAAACACTAGTAAAAATATCAATTAAGGGCAGTAAGGTGAAGGTGCACATACCTCAGACACCTTCCTCACAGGTCATCTAGAGTTGACTGCGTTCCTGTCGGGGGCCACTTAAACACATTCTATTGCTCCATTCATGATTCTCAGGACTAAGGTTAATAATGTAGCTTCAGTGCTGATACCTCAAAATCACTGCAGCGTCCTTGGTTACCCCGTGACTTGCACTGCAGATTTATGGCTCCCTCTTCGTATTAATTGATTGTTTTTGACATTCATTTCTTGGAAAAAGTGTGATGGGAATGTGTGTGCGTGTGTGTGTGTGTGTGTGTGTGTGTGTGTGTGTGTGTGTGTGTGTCTGTGTGTGTGTGTGTCTGTCTATGTGTCTGTGTAATCATTAATTAAATGCATATAGCTTGATATTAGCTTGGTAAAATAAATACAATGCTTATAAACAATTTGTTTGCAATTAGACACAAATAGAGCCACTAGATTTTTTTTTTGGGGGGGGGGTTGACTCATATTTAAACTGCTTAATTCGAAGCTGAAAATCTCTTAAAAGATACAAATACATATAATCTTAGCAGAGACTAGTTGAAAAACTACCCATAGTTACAACTGAGAGTAGAAAACGTACTTGCATAGGAACATCTGGGAAAGCAACACCATTCAATTCTGCGAACACTGGATAAATCAGTTTAGCAGGGAGCAGTTGTGAAAAGTATGACAGATCTAATTAGGATATGATTCATGAAACTCAAGCCTGGCAGTCATGGGTTATCTACATCTTCATGTATATTTATAAGCTTAGAAATTGTTTGCTTGATAATCTTTAAAATAAATCATCTCTGGAAATTCAGTACTTAGACTAAATAGTGATAGCAAGTGCATGTTATAAAATATGAACCATTTCTAGAAAAAAAACACTCAATATACTGATTCCTTGCCTTGGAGGACGTGGGAATGGGGGCTAGGTTGGGGGGTAAGACTTGAGGCAGGAGGACGGAGGAGAGGGAGATCTGTGGTTGGTATGTAAAATTAATAGAAAATTTCTTAATAACAAAAAATAGAAATTAGATGAAATTTATACATTTTCATACTAAATAAGGCTTTTATTTTAAAGTTTTTACTTAAAAACAGGACTTTTTTAAGTTTAATTATTTTCTTGAAATCATTATAAGTTCAGATGTAGTTATAAAGAAACATTCCGGGTGAGACAGTTGATTGGCTTGATCTGTCTGGGAGGCATACAGGCGGTTGGGCCGGATCCTGTGCTCAGTGCATGAGTTGGCTGTTTGAAACCTGGGGCTTGGTAGAGACCCTTGGCTCAGCCTGGGAGGAGGGGGCGAGGCCTGCCTGGGCTGAGTCCACCAGGTTGATCTCAATCCTTGGGGGAGTCTTTGCCTCGGAGGAGATGGAAATGGGGGTGGGCAGGGGGGCGGGGTGGGGGGGGGGGAGGAGGATGAGGCGGGAGGAGGGAGAACGGGGGAACCTATGACTGATATGTAAAGTTGAATTATGTTGTAAAATAAAATAAAATAAATTATTAAAAAAAAAAAGAAAAAAAAAAAAAAAAAAAAAGAAACATTCCATGTATTCTTCGCCAACTATCTTCCAGTGGCAAATGTAAAATCTGTAATGACATGTCGCAGTAGGATTTTGACACTGATAAAATTCACATTTATTTCAAAATTTTCTAGTTTAACTCTTCAGACAAATGCACACATTTGTGATTCCAAAAATAATAGCTAATATACACTTATTATGCCAATTCAAAATTATTATTAGACTAAATTCAGTATGATGACTTTAGAAGTAAGAGGCTACAGGAAAAGTTGTCCCTGATAGCTGGTCTAATGCAAAATGGTCAGCCCTGAAACCATATACACACAAACATTAGAAATGGACTCAATATATTTTATGTATATATTTATTTATATTCATACAAACATGAATATATGCACTCATACATATCAATAATAATCAAAGAAGGAAAGGCTAACAATTTAAGATTTGGGGAAATATTGGAGGAATTGGAAGGAGGGGACTAGGTTAAAGGGAGGAAAGGGATGAGAGAAAATGATATAATCATATTTTAAATCTTAAATGTACAAAAAAGAAATGTCCCTGCGTAGATGACAATTTACTTGAAAAAACATTAGTTTATGAATCAACATTTTAGTTTAGTTTTCTTTTCATCATGTATACTATCGTAATGAACGAATTTTACTTAATTAAATTGAATAATTAGTGTATCACTTCAGGGTTTATTTTCTCTTTGGGGTTATAAATAAGGTAATAATAAAGTTATCATTGGGGTAATCATAAAGTATCTAAAATATTTAATATATTTATAATATCACAAATAGTTGAGACCTTAATCATGTCTCATTTCTTCCTGATCATTACTGAAATTAGCAGCTGCAAAAATTAAAACCCCAAAGATGCAGAAACTAAAAAAATGGTTCATCTCTGTTTCTGACTCATTGACTTGCAGAAGGTAGCAAAGTAAAAGATATGCTGATTTGACGTTATTAATATAGGAAAAGATGGAGAAGATCTCTACACACACACACAAGGGTTATTATCGTCTTCTAACCCAGGAAAAGTAAGGGTGGAAGAGGAGTTAAGCAGTGGGCCAAATGAGGAGCAGTTTATGACCAGTCTGTGGTTGACTACAACGTTAAACAACTGTTCTGAGGAGGCTAATCTGACACCACAGCAGGTAATCTAAAACAGAGACAGTGGCTCCTACATTGTCATCTTACGTTGGTCCCCATTGACCAAACCACTATACTGTCACAGTGAGGAGAGTAGGCACAACTTCTAAGTGTGGATCTGGAGGCAAAAAATAGAGGATATGCAAAATTAGCCTCTAAACAGTGCAACCAACCAAAGCCCATCAGTGAGGAACACTTAAGAAACAGCTGCTGATTAATGATAGCTAACAAAGAGATCCATAGGTGGACCATGTGCAGAGAATGAGAGACTTTGGAACGCTTAGACCCAAATGAGATGTATTCATCAAATTCCTCTTTGTATCAAGGCTCAAGGATCTAAAAAAGTAAAAAGAGACAGAAAAAGTACAAGAGCCAGAGGTGGTATGCAACTGTAAGACAATGGTATCTTCTATACACAACAGAACTGATGCACATCTAAACTCTCAGAGACGGTTATTGCAAGCACAAGACAAGCACAAGGTCAAACCAGACTAAATCCCAGCACTGCCAAGGACAAGTGGAAACAAAGTCCCAACCCTAACAAAGAAGCTATTTGCAATTCATACCTGCTGGGAAAGGGAAAATAATTTTCTCCCATGGAGTGTCACCGGATATATACACTACACTCCAGGGCAGGTTTCATGCCCAGAAGTGATTGATCAAAACAAAACACTCCATTTTTGGTGTGGTTTTTGCTTTGTTTTATTTTCATATATTTTGTCTTGTTGATTTTTTTTTTCTAGTTTGTCTTGGTTTTAGTGTTTTGTTTTTATGTAGTTTTCTTTTTGCTCTTTTAGAGAGAAAGTCAAACAGAGAGAGAATGAAGTTGAGTGAGTAGGGAGGATCTGGGAGGATGTGAGGAAGACAATTAAATATGATCAAAATACATTGTATGAAAAAAATCAAATAAGATGAAAAAAAGAAAACATCAGCTGCAGCCACATGGAGCTGTATGCTTTCTCAGTTATTCATTATTCCCTATGATGGGATGCCTTGCTCAGCCTTGATGCAGTGGGGTGGGAGAGCGTGGTCCTGCCCCAACAGAATGTATCAGGCTTTGCTGACTCCCCAATGGGAGACCTTACCCTTTTAGAGGAGGGAATGGGAGTGGGGGGGGGGGCAGAAGCTGAGGGGAGAGTTGGAGGAGGGATGAGAGGGGGATCTGTGATTGGTATGTAAAATGAATAAAAAAATTTCTTAAATTAAAAAAAACTCAAAAACAAAATAAACAAACAAACAAACAAAACAGTGCAGACAGCCATATACTTCTCAAGCAAGTAGACATTCAATCTAACAACATTGGAGATAATCAAGTAGTAGCCTGTGAATTTCAGTTTAGGCAAAGACTCTTACTTTCTCCTGCTTTTTGGTAAAAATATCAGATTTAGAATAAATCTATCAAATAAAAATATCAGCATATAATCATTCAACAGAAGTGAATTTTAAACCCAATGTCAAACAATATTTTGGGTCACTTATAACACTGTCCATCATAAGTTGTAGAGTATGTTACTAAAAAGTCAATAAACAAATGTTTGATAAACAATATTACTCAGGTTTCATTAATTGTTAGGACCTGAGCATGTCTCAGTGATGTTTGAAGGAAACAGCTGAGACCAGCAATGTAAGGTTAAAGGATATTCAGGAAAATGCATTTAAAGGAAAGCAGAGTCTCTCAGTTGGTCCTCCTGGTATGCTAATTTAACATGTGTTATTGTTTTCATGTTAAAATGTTTGTAATACAATAGGCAAGGGTTTTATTCATTTTTGTAAATACATTTCCAGGAATCTAAAATTTCTTTTGGAGCTGCAGTTATTTTGTTGACCCATCACAAAATTCACGATGAACAGGAGTTTCTTAGTACTAACATTTTTCTTGTATTTTTGCACAAATAACCAACGAATGACTCTAAATCTATTCAAAAGCAAACCAACCTTGACAGGCACATTTTTGTTTGTATTTGCATTCATGGTAATTTCAGCAGTGAAGTAAATGAAAGGTTCAGCCTCAGAGGGAACTCAAGGCCAGATGAGGCTACATGAGAATGCCAGTTCCCCTGCCCAAATAATTCAAAATAATGGGAAAATATCATTACCTCTGTACATACAAATTCAGAGAGGGTTACAGTGATTTCATTGCTGCATTAATGACTTTAATTTTTTCTTTGTATATTTTATATTACATATTTAAATAATTAGTTATTTATTAGACACATAATGTCACTCTTTAATATTTTATTATTGAGTTTGCATATTATTATGAACATTAAAGAATTTTATTTGTATTTCAAAAGTGTAATGAGTAAATAATTAAAATGTTAAGGAAAGCATATTCACAGAATCTTCTTAAAGTTTGTTTTATTTAAGCAATGCATCTCTAAATGTATTTGAACACTCCTAAAGAAACAAATGAAACGAAATATTAATAGGAAGTTCTGTTCCTTCCTGTTTCATTAACAATCTGGGACTCAAAAATAATAAGAATTTAATATATGTATATTTTATAGAGGACATCAAAAAAGTACATCAGTGCTAAACTATTATGTGGTCATGTCCAACATACATACACACACACATAAACACACACACACACACACACACACACACACACACACACATACACATATATAAAATGACAGAAGACAGAAAGCTTACTGACTCATGTTTCTAAAGGTTAAAACAGAAAATCTTTGGTATTTAATATTTAAAAACCAAGTAATAAAATGAAATGGTTGCTGCATACCTGTTAACCCAGCACATGGAATACAGAAGCTGGAGAATGATGAATTATAGTCTGTCCTGGGCTCCATTGTGAAACACTGCTTCAGAAAGGAATATAACTAACCTTCAACCCTGAAAAGTATCCAAAGTTATAAAAAGGAAAAATAAGAAAATAGATTACCATGAAATCCATACAATGATTACCTTGTGGCACTCTGAATGACTGTACGCTAAAGCAGAAATGCAGGCTTAGGTTTCACAGTGGGTAGTTCCAGCAGAGGTGCACATAGCTGGCAGAAACGTTAAGATGTTAAGCTCTTCTACCAGTAATACCCTTTCTCTGATACATGGAACACTCAGCACTGCTGGGCTGGACCTTTGTCTCCACTATTGACTTATATACATTCCAAAATTAAATAAGCTTGTATACAGAGTAACCCTTAGTTTTGTTAGGTTTGTTAACTCATGTCCATAGCTCAATGAACTATGATGTCAAAAATAATAAAATATGTCTGTGAAAATAATAGTTCCATGAAATGTTACAGAAATAGTTTGCTTAAAATTCAATGGTGTTTATTTTAGGAAATAAGAAAATATATTGCTGTGGGATGTTCTGTATGGCAAATGTGTTGCTAATAAAACACTGATTGGCCAGTGGCTAGGCAGGAAGTATAGGCGGGACTAACAGAGAGAATTAAAAGAACAGGAAGGTGGAGGGAGTCTTTGCCAGCCACCGCCAGGACAAGCAGCATGTAAAGATGCTGGTAAGCCACAAGCCATGTGGCAAGGTACAGATTTATAGAAATGGATTAATATAAGATATAAGAACAGTTAGCAAGAAGCCTGCCACGGCCATACAGTTTGTAAGCAATATAAGTCTCTGTGTTTACTTGGTTGGGTCTGAGCGGCTGTGGGACTGGCAGGTGAAAGAGATTTATCCTGACTGTGGGCCAGGCAGGAAAACTCTAGCTACAATATATGTAATGTTTTAAATAATCCCTTTTTTCAAATGGCCGTGCTCATACAATTAATGATTAAAAATAATAAGGCCAAGCTCTGTTGTCATTGATTATATATTATTGTTGCAGTGTATGTAAAAAAGATCCTATGAGATGCTAATTAGAAAATTAGAAAGTGTAGTCCTCTATTAAATGTTGGTCATGGTATTTTCTCTCAAATAAAAGCTTGGCATTTATAAAAAGTGTTATGGCCTTATCAGTAAAATACTTTGAAGCTTCAGTATGGTGTCAAATATGTGAGTAAAACGTATGTTCATGAAATTAAAAGTGTACATTTTCAATTCTAAGTATTGTTCTATTGGTTTTACTAAAACAGAGTCTGAGTTATGACTAGCTAACTGCCAGGGTTTGTCTTTGAGATGGCTAATCTTGGTTGTCAATTTGACACAGTTGAAAAATCACATTCAGCAGACTGGCCTGTGGCCATGTACGTGGTTCATTTACTAAGTGGCTAATTATTAGGAAGGCACAGCCCACTGTGTGCAGGACCACCTCTAAGCAAGTGAGTCTGAGCTTGATAAAAACTATACGTGAATATATACTCGTAAGCAACGTTCTCCAGTATTCTACTTCAAGCTGCCACCTTGAGTTCCCACTCTGATTTCCCTCAGGGATGGAATGTGACCTGGAAGTACAAGATGAAATAGACCTTTTCCTTTCTAACTTGCTTTTGATTATGATGTTTATTACAACAGAAAGTAAACTAGAACAGTACTTTCAATTCTATATATAATTAATTTTAAATATTTCTTTTTTTGCCCTTTGCATGTATACAATGAAGTCCTCTTTAATTTGTTTATACACAAAAAAGCTAAAAAATGGTGAACAATTCTTATCTGAGTCCAACAAATGAATGAAAAACAACATTTATAAGAGAAGTTATTTTATGCTAAGTAGAATTTAAAAACATACTTTAAAACATAGCTAAATGTATAAATATATTTCTTTTATGTTTTTTCTTTAATCTTGCTATACTATACTTTTCCTATAAATCTATCTATATTTCATGATTTTTGTTGTTTAACGTGTTCTCCAATTGATATTTTATACCACAATACCCATTAGAAGCATAAGCTTATTACCAAAACAGAAGCATATATTTTTGTACCAGCTAATGTACAATCTAAACTCTCTAAGCACATAAAATTTGCATTATTTGGGTCTGTTTCCAGGTTTATGTTACTATTGCTTTTAGGCCTGACCATTATTATATCTGAATTTCATTCTTTTAATGATCAAATTTATGCTCTGACATATCAATACAAATATTAAATGCTGTAGACAGTAGGAATAAAGTAGGAATTCAGTTGGATATGGTAAAGCTATACAAAGAAGAATCAAGGAATTTTTCCAGAGGAAAACCAACTCTTAAGGAGTATTTGACATTTTTTGGCCTTTAATATCTCAGCTGTTTCCTGCTATGAATTTCATGTGTGCTCTCATAACTTCCCCAAGAACCACTAAACAGTGTGGATTGACCATTCTTTGGGCATATATAATTAAAGATATTTGGATAACAGCCTCAGGGAAGGCTTCCTTCCTCCAAGCCTTTTGCTTCTCCTTTTTTAACATAAGAATCAGATATCTTCTTTAGCTAGCATCCAAGGCCAGAGGTAGCTCTGGACAACAGCATTTTATCTGAGATGTCTATCTACACCCAAAGACTAATGGCAGACAGAATAGAGTCCCCTGAATTAAGGTGGACATTAGGCACATAGCTTTGTTTCTTAGGCAAATTAAGCTTAGGCCCTCCTTTCTTATACAGCCTTAGTGGTATCACTAGAACTTCCCCTTTGACATTTAAATTAGAACAAAAGGGTTTTTTGCATACCAGGTACATCAAGCTGTGACACAGCTGCTAGACATCCCCACCCTGCCACTTAATGACACAGCTGAGTTATACTGAGACAGTTAAAGCCCTAAAGAAATATAAGCAGTTTTATTTTACTCATGATTTATACTAACATTATAGACTCCTAATGTTTTACCTAGCCACCTCTAGAAATGTAGTTTGACCTCATAAATTCCCTTTTTCTGAAATATTAATCGATTTTAGCTCTTAGTTAACTCCTCCTTCAACCACTCCCCTTTTGGGTTGTAAAAGAAAGCCTGACAGTCACTGCCTGAGGAAACCTCTTATCTGCCTTGATAACCCTGTAATAATTCAAGCCTGATGACCTTGCCTTAGCCAGAGCATTGCAATTGCATGGGTATATAATTGTAAATGTTAGAGACTTGGAAGAGAACTAGATTGGAGGACTAGAAGAAAGAACTACACAGATGAGATAGATGAGGAAGAGCCAGATGGGGAAGAACTAGGTGGGTAAGAACAAGATGAGAAAGACCAAGATGGGGCAGAACCAAGATGAAGGAATTAAGATAGCACTTAGAAGGAACAGCAGAAAGATGTAGAGAGAATCAGGCAAGAAAGGAGCTAAGTAAGAGAGCAGAATAAAAGATGTATATAGAGAGAACTTACTCAGAAAAATAAAGTGAATGAACTAAAGAGTTTCATGTACATAGATTCATTTAATATTCTCAAAGATTAGATTATCAGCTGGTTGCAGATTCTTCCAAGGACCCTGGGAGAGGGCTAACAAGGGGCTGGACCCCAATAGTCCTTGTTAATTAAAAATATTCCAGTTACTCTCATCTCCCACAACTGTCATCCACACAACTAAATCACTTTATCATTCATGTCTATCTGTCCTCTTCCTCTTCTTCCTCTTTTTCTTCCTCCTTTTCTCCTTTGTTGTCATTGCTGTAGTCTATTGATCCATTGAGTTTTTCAAATATCAAAGGCTGTCTGTGTAACTGTGGATTTGAAACAAACCATTGGAGCTTGGTCAGCCCACCAGAGGCCAAATAACTGAATACCATGACTCTCCCTCTCCCAGAATATTTCAGAAGCCGATAGCTCAGTGGAAAAATATTTTGAGTTCTTTGTACTTTCTAGACACTAGTCCTCTGTATGATGTATAGCTGACAAAGACACTCTCCCATTCTGTGGGCTTCTTCATAGCTCTATTAATACTGTCCTTTACTGTGTAGAAGCTTTTGAGTTTCATGAGATCCCATTTGTTAATGTGGGATCTTATTCCTTATACCACTAGAATGCCGTTCTGAAAGTTGTTACCTACATTTAAATAGTGAGGCACATTCCATTCATTTTAGCTTTAGTAATTTCAGAGTATCAAGTCTTAGGTAGAAGTTTGTGCAAGGTCCAGTTTCATTTTTTTGTCCACGTTGAGAACCAAGATTCTGATCACTGTTAAGGTGTCTTTCTCGAATGTATTTTTGGCATATTTGCCAAAGTCAGGTGCTGTGGGATGTTCTGTATGGCAAATGTGTTGCTAATAAAACACTGATTGGCCAGTGGCTAGGCAGGAAGTATAGGCAGGACTAACAGAGAGAATTAAAAGAACAGGAAGGCGGAGGGAGTCTCTGCCAGCCACCACCAGGACAAGCAGCATGTAAAGATGCTGATAAGCCACAAGCCACGTGGCAAGGTATAGATTTATAGACATGGATTAATTTAAGATATAAGAACAGTTAGCAAGAAGCCTGCCACGGTCATACAGTTTGTAAGCAATATAAGTCTCTGTGTTTACTTGGTTGGGTCTGAGCAGCTGTGGGACTGGCAGGTGAGAGAGATTTGTCCTGAATGTGGGCCAGGCAGGAAAACTCTAGCTACAGTCAGGTATCTGTAGTGTTACAGTCTCATATCTGGGTTATCTATTCTATTACATTTGTGTATGTGTTGTTTTGGGCCAGTACCTTTCTGCTTTCAGCACTATGATTCCACATTATAATTTGAAATCAAGTGTAGTATTACCTTCAGTAGTACTCTTTTATTTTTTTTTTCAGTATTTTTCTTACAATCCTTGACCACCTCCAGCCCCTCCTCACATCTGCAGCCTACATTGTGAGTTCTGAGATTCCACCCATCTTGGAGCCCTAGCCTCTGTCATCTCAGGCACTCAGCCCACCTTTACCAGTATTAGAATATCATAATTAATGATATTTCTTTTACTACCATGAGTTTGTGACTATAACAGGAAATGACTACAAATGCTATTTTAGTGCTATAATAATTGTCAGCATTATATTTTAATCACAGTATACCACCACATTAAATTTGAAAGTATTACTCAAAACACTAAAGTAAAATTCTGTATTTTGAATAATCTTTTTATATTCAACTTGTAAAACTGACAAAGGTTTGATCATCAAATAAACAGATGAAGTTAAAATTTCCACTTTATTTCATTCCTTGTCTATATGGTAGAGTGAAATGTTTTTTGCCTTTGGCTCTTAGTCTTCTTTTGTTAATATTTTCACATACAAATTATTTTAATGTACTTGATTTCATTAAAGGAATACAAGACACTTGATTTATAAAGACTCATTTGTAGAACTACTTCTCATTAAAAGTTCTGTGCATATATTCATTTTCAGTTAGCCTATTGTTCTCAAAGAACCATATTATCCTTTATTATAGAATATTTAGTTTCCTCATTTTCTTATCTCTTAATTATTTTAACTCAGTTGAATTTGCTAAAATAGATAATTCGGTTGGGATTTTACAGAACTTTCTTGTTTTCAATACCATTGTGAAACCTCTACTTGAGGAATGTCAGTTTTACTTTATATCCATTCTATGAATCAGAACTACTTTAAGAAATATTCTGTGAATTATTTTAAAGTCATG
The DNA here is from genome assembly GCA_902168405.1 of Peromyscus aztecus. Lineage (NCBI taxonomy): Eukaryota > Metazoa > Chordata > Mammalia > Rodentia > Cricetidae > Peromyscus > Peromyscus aztecus. The sequence continues at coordinate 7,446 of CABHPQ010171407.1, read as the reverse complement.
TCTGAGACTAGGAGACAATAACACTGTGGATAGTTAACAGTATCTAATATGTCATTGAGACAAAGAAACAAAATAACACATTTGCCACTTATGTTCACTAGTTCAACAATTTGGAAGAAACTTTGAGTCATTAAAAACTTTGAAATGCTCAAAATATTTCATACTTTGAAATATATGCTGATAGTTTTTGATAGGATAAATATTAAACTGCTCTATGTTTAAGAAACCATATCAATTTTTCACATTATCTTGTAACATATTGCTAGCCAGTGGTGAAGCTGTGAGAAGATGTCAGACAAGAAAATAGAGTCATCCGGATTTATGAATCTCAGAGAAACAAAACTATCCACAATGAAACAGGAGACATTAGTCATATCTGATTTCCTCTTAGTAATTAAGATGATAGGCATAACATGTGAAATTCATGATTGATTTAGGATCAATGAAGAGTATTGCTCTAGCCTTGAAAGTAACTATAATAATACATGACCATATATTTGTCCTCTCAGTAGAGAAATAAAACACTTTAGGATCTGCTGTATAACCATCATTGTACTTAGTGGATTGTACACACTCACTTTATTAGACATCTCCAATGGCTAGGGTCATCTTGGTAATAATATTAGTGTTTACTCCTGGAGTCTCATGCAGTTGAATGAGGCTCCTCTTGATATTGGCATCTTGGTACACCCAATCAAGATTCTGGAATTATAATCACCTGCTTACATAGTTGCAGTATCTCTCCTTGTCACACAGCCTTTGAACAAGATCTCTCTAGTAGAGTAGATAGATTTTTTACACAGGGGGAGTTGGAGTTTACTTCAAATGTCTCTGGGGTTCTGGAAGTACACAAAGCAATAAAACCAAAGTAATCTGTGCTGTTGTGGAGACAGAGAGAAGTTGTAAGAACTGAGTAATCCAGCATGTTCTGACCACACAGCTCTGGCCCAAGCCCTCTGCTGGTTTTCACTAACAGCTAGTCTGTGCCTTCCCCTTTCTTATCCTGTCATAGGTGACTTCTGAAGTGTCTGTTGGTTCCCTCTGCAGCAGAGCCAGCGGTTCCTACTGCAGGGCCCATGTTTCCAAGCTACAAACATTGCCCTGTGCTTTCATTGACTCTCAGGGTGATTGTTCACTTTGTGGAGAGGGAGGCCTTTGAGGCTTGGAGGTATGAAATTCTCATCATTTTGAAAGTTTAACTGTCAGTCCTGTCTTAAAATGATTCCCCACCACAGTGCCTGTGACCAAGCTAGGAAATAGAGGCCATTCTTTCTCCCATGTCTATCTCCTGAGCTTACTTTAGTTCTTCTGCCTCAAACAATGTTTGCAGGGTATGAGATTGTGTATGTCTGTGGAGTTTCCTGGTCCTCTGTTTTCTCTCTCAAATGCACAGAATTTCTACTGAAGACAGGAGCAAGGCAAGACTGTCCACTCTCCACAGCTATGTAATATAGTGCTTGAAGTGTTATCTAGAGTCATAAAACAACTGAAGGATATCAAGAGGATACAAATAGGAAGAAAGAAGTCAAAACACCTTTATTTGCAAACAATGTGATAATATACATATATGATCCTAAACGTTCCACTGGAGAACTCCTATGGATAATAAACACTTTCAACAAAGTAGCTGCATACAAAATTAACTCACAAAAATCAGTATCAGTAGCTTCCTATATACAAATGACAAATGGAATGAGAAGGAAATCATGGAAACAATAACTTTTACAAATAGCCTGAAATAATAAAAACTATCTTGGGGGTAATGTTATGGGATAATCCTTTTGTAAACTGTGAAGATGTGTCTCTGCTAAGGCACTTTCTGACTGGTTTAATAAAAAGCTGAATGTCCAATAGCTAAGCAAGAGAGAATAAGTGGGACTTCAGGAAAAAGACAGGAACTCTGGGGAGAATCTGAGGCATGGGGAATTTGCCAGCGAGATGAAGAGCAAGTCAGATGCATAGTATGGAGGAGAGATAACAAGCCACATAGCAGAATGTAGATTAATATTAATGGATTAATTTAAGTTATAAGTGCTAGTTGGAAAGAAGTCTAAACTAAGGCCAAGCTTTCATAATTAAAAAGGGTCTTGTGTTATTATTTGGGAGCTGGTGGTCCAAAGTCTTACTATAGGGTAATTTCAACCAAGCAAGTGAAAGACTTGTATGATAAAAACTTTAAGATACTGAAAAGAGAAATTGAATAAGATACCAGAAGATGGAAAGATCTCCCATGCTCAAGGATCAGTAGGATCAATATAGTAAAAATGGCCATCCTACAAAAAAAAATCAACATACATATTCAACGAAATCTCTACCAAAATTCCAACACAATTCTCCACCAAAATTTAAATGTCAATTTTCAGCTTCTTATGGAAACACAAAAAAAGCAGGATAGCTAAAGCATTACTGAATAATACAAGAACTGTTGGAGGCACCATCATCTTTGAACTCAAATTCTATTCCAGAGATATAGTCATAAAAACATCATGATAGTGGCACAAAAATAGACACATTGGTAAATAGAATAAAATTGAAGATCTATAAATAAGTGCATACACATATAGACATCTAATTTTATAAGGAAGCAAGAAATGCTCACTTGAATGAAGACATCATCATCAGTTGGTTCTAGTCAAACTAGACAACAGCATGTAGTAGAATGCAAATAGATTTCCACCCCATCTTTCTCTGTAAGGGAGCTTTCCTCCAAAAGACACACATACATACACACACACACACACACACACACACATATATATATATACATATATATATATATATATTAGAGTTTATTGATTTTTTTTACAAATTTAGTGTTTAATATTTATGGAATTCACTTGACCTCTCTACACTATTTTCAGTAGCATTCCAGTTTATGCATCTGTCTCTTCCTAAAGTCATGCACCTGATGTCTTTTAAACCCATAGGGATTCATGAATGTAATGGTATCTATGGTTTACTCATTTCCTCTCCCTAATAGCCCCTTAAATATTCCATTTGCATGAAACAAAATTCATTTATTTCTAGCTGGTTAACTTTCTCCTATAAATTGACTCCTTCTGTAAGAAAGTTTGTATTCAAAATCTTGTTTTGCATTTTTCATTATACTTGTATTTTTATATTCAAGATTTGTACAATTTTATTTGATATCTTTGCAGGCTTTTTGTATAACAAATTACAATTTACTCCATTAGATTGAAGACATATTCACATTTCTCTTTAAGACATGTCCCTTCTGACTTTTAGAAGACAATCAAGGCACCAAGAAATAACATTTTAAAAGACTTTAGAGCTCTCTTATCTAGAGGAGCAGGTTTAAAAGGATGTCTATAAAATTCCTAGAAAAAATTGTCTGTGCTTGAGAGAATTTATGAGGCACACTCTTAATCTTCTTGATGTCCTAGAAGAGTGTTATAGCCACACCCCACAGATATTAACCCTGAGATCACATCTCACTAGCAGAGCCACAGGTTTAATCATATGCTTTGTCTATTTCATACTTTGAGATCTATGTGACACAGTGTTATTTTCAAATCTAGGTAATTATTATATGGAAATGCACTTTTTATTTACTACAACAAGTAAACAGCTGGAAAAATATAAACTTACGTATGCATAGATGATTCATTGAAACTTGTTGAAATTTTCAACATTCTTCTATTGACATAGCCTTATTCAAATACACAATTCCTTTACATTATTTATCTATCTGTCTGTCTGTCTGTCTGCCTGTCTGTCTTTCCATTACATCCATCCATCCATCCATCTATCCATTTGCCCATCCATCCATCCATTCATCCATCTATCCATCCATTCATCCATCTATCCATCCATTCCTCTATGTATGTATGTATGTATGTATGTATGTATGTATGTATGTATCTATCTATCTATCTATCTATCTATCTATCTATCTATCTATCGATCTATCTTCTATCTGTCTATACTATATATACTATAGATATGAATGTTGCATAACATATGTTCCAGCTTATAATCAAAGAAACATTATGTGCAAAATAGCATTGAGTTGGATTATCAGCTGTTTCCCTCTTCATTCAGGGTAAAATTTACATCCACACAGGTATAAAAGGTTTGTTTGTACTAGGAAGGAAGGTTCCGCACATTGTGATGACTCAAAGCTTTGGTAAATGGATTAAATTATTCCACAGCAAGTTTAATGAGCTTCTTCCAAATAGTTAATATGCTCTGAAAATGACTCTGCAAGACTGTGAGTATAATTTCTACTACAATTTGATAGCCTATGGGAGTTTTTGGTTAGGGTTTATGTTCAATTGTGAAAGTCAGTCCTGTGGTTTCAGCAGACTATGGGGTTTGGTTTTGTTTTTTTCTTTTTTTTCCAGAGTAGTTATAGAAAACATTTTTTAGGTCCTTACAAAAATTAAAATCATTAAGATGTTCATATTATTTCAATAACTTCTCCAATGAAATAAAAAGAAATATCTTGTTCTCATTTATACATTATTTTCACTTTTTTAGCAATTTCTTGGTTACTTGCCTCTAAACATAATTACTCCATCTTTGCAGTGAAATTCTCTGAATTTTCACTACCAACCATTTGAGGGTTTTAGACATCAGTTGGACATTATAGGCAAAAGCTGGTAATAAAAATGATGTGTAGGGTAGGTAAAAACAAAAATAACTAGGAGCAGTTTAACAGTTCTTTAAAGCCCCTAAAATGATATAGTTGGTATTTCTTCTTTTCTTTTTTCCTTTTTTTCTTTTTGTTAATGTTAACTTTGAAAGGTTGGATTGTCCTAAATGTAGTTGATCTAAACTATATTGATATGGATCAAAGCCACCTCAGTGGAGCCATAGAGACAAATAGCAGATTAGCCAAGTAGACACGCACAGGACACTAAGCATCCCATGAATTCTTCAAATAATAAGTTTGTTAGCATCCATAGCCCTTATTTTTCACATTATTACAAACAAATCTTTTTAAGGTAAAAGAGCTATAAATATTTGCAGAGCATTAAAGAACTACAGGTTACTGAGGAAAAACCTAGATACCATTCTGTTTATAGGATTGAATGATAAAGAATCACAATTTAGACAAATGTAGTAATATCACATATGCAAGATAAGACAAAGTGATTAGGACTAGCTGAGATTCAGGAGTTAGAGCACCAAGCTCAAAGTAGTAAGATAAACAGAGATGCACCTATTCTTAGTAAGTGTGTGTGTGTGTGTGTGTGTGTGTGTGTGTGTGTGTGTGTGTGTATGTGTGTGTGTGTGTAGGGGTACAAAATAGAAAATTTTGATTCTTAAATCATTTTTTAGTATTTGAATTATTCCAAAGAGAGTCTGAAATAGAGCATTTAGGTGTAAGCTTGATGTAGAATTCACCTAAAGAAGAGAAAATAGGATATAATTAATGCAAATAACTTACTAGATTTTAATTTTGGGGTTGCAGAAAAAGAGTTTTTGATATTTTTAAAGTTTAAAATCCTATGAATAATTTCACATAATCAAAAGTAGAGAAAATTCATTCTTTATATAATAATGGGCATTTTAAATCATTACCTGAGTTATTTTATAATTTGAAATGGGTGCATGTGGCCTTAGGGCTAGAATTAGATGGAGAAGCAAACTAAGTCAATGATGCAGTGATTATCTAGTAGTGCTATCCAACAGTATGCAGCCTAAGAGAAAAGATTCTCAAACAACCAGAGATGATTTAAGAAATATCAGGCCTAGAATGGTGCAATTAGAACAGATGATGGTGGGAGGTGATAATGATTACTGCACAGATTATATATACATGGAAATGGCAGAGAAAAATGTTAGTTATTAAAAACCAAAATTATTAAAAACATGTTGCTAAAATGTATTGTGTAAACAAGTGTGTTGCTGAGAGTGCTGGCCTTTTCTCTCTTTAGTACATTGTGATCACTCATTTTGTTACAAAAGGGAGAATAGTAATAGAAAAAAATTACTATTTTCAGTTCTCTTCCCATTAGTTCTTTGGAAAACAAATGTGTAAACTGACTATATTAGATCAAAGTTCTGATAATAAAAAACAAAACCTTTGTTATAGTGATATCATGATCTGTTCTTCTGCCAAGGTCAATGAACAACAGGTCATAGTGATTCAACTGAGAAATCAGAACAAGAATGTAGTTGGAAGGTTTCTCTGGTCCCACCAAACCCCTGCAGTCCCATGGCCCACTTATAAAATAACCACTTAGAAGCTTATATTAATTATAACTACTTGGTCATTAGCTCAGGCTTATTACTGACTAACTCTTACACTTAAATTAACCTATGTTTAGCCATGTGGCTTGGTACCTTTTCTCAGTTAGACATTCTCATCTTGCTTCCTCTGCATCTGGCTGGCAACTCCTGACTCCTGTGCCTTTCTTCTTCCTGTCTTTCTCTCTTGGGTTTCCTGCCTGGCTATAACTTGACTTGCCATAGGCCAGAGCAGCTTAATTATTAACCAGTCAGAGCAACAGATATTCACAGCATACAGAAAGACTTCCCACAGCACCACTGCAGAACAGAGTCGACAACAGAAGTCGTCTCTGATCTGACCAGAGCAAATCCACCTCTGAAGCAGGAGCAGGGAGCAGGGATCAGGGCATGTGACCCTTCTCCAACCCCTTATAAGAGGTCACATACAATTACAGGAAGCCCCCTTTGGGCTGTATAATCCAAGGTCATGCGCAGAGCAAATACCACTACACAAGAACAAGCTGGAGTCAGGAAACAGGTAAGCCTCATCAGTAAAGACAGCACTTCTGTATAAGGCACAGTGCACAAACAAGAAATACAGTTTTGGAACTGTGTCTGCATTTGCTGTAGACTTGCAGAGCTGCCTCAGTGTGTGGATGGTGATGTAAGAAAAATGGGAAATCGTCTTCATTTACAAGCACTTCCATAACAAAACACCACACTTAACCAAGCAAACAATTGAAAAAAAAAATTCTCACTGTTATGGAGGGTGTAGTCCAAGATTAAGGTGACAAGGATGATTTGATTTCAAGGGCTGTCTACTTGGCTCACAGATGGCACACTCCTCTTGTCCCTTCTCATGGCCATCATTTTATACAAGCCTATACAACCTTCATACAAGGATGCTTGTTACATTCCAGTATAGCATCAACTTAGCAGCCACATTTGAAGTTAATCACCTCTTTCAAAACCTAACTTTTATTTCTAAATAAAGTCAGGTATTAGGCATATTAGAAGTTGAGTCTTTAACATATGATTTTATCTCATATGAGCTATTTCAATTAAAATTTTAGAAATGCAAGGCCAACATGTATAGTGTCCCTAAAAATATCTTGATAAATTTGTGAATGCATATTTAAAATATTTTAATGAAATTATGTTTTATCAAGATTTTATGTAGGTTATCTTTGGTTGGTATTAATGTTTTTTCACCTTCAGATAAGAAGGCAAAGTTTGGAGAGATTTGGT